>JAODAL010082988.1:0-11399 GCA_025379985.1 Phyllomedusa bahiana
ATCACCCTTGGTAAAAATGGGAATAATGTTACAAAGGGAGAGAGGATGGCGTTAAAATCCTTGGAATCTAATCAAGAAATCATTATAAAACCCTCAGATAAGGGAGGTAATGTGGTGATTCTTGATAGAGAAATGTATAAGGACATGTGTTTAAAAATTCTGAAGGATAAAAACTGTTATGAAGTACTGAGGGCAGATCCCACTGCCAGATTCAGAAAAGAGCTTATGGGATTAGCAGAAAAAGCGCGGGATAAACATGTCATTAGTAATGAAGAATTACGATTCATTGTACCGGATTTTCCGAGGATTGCCACTTTTTATGGACTGCCCAAAGTCCACAAGGGACTCACACCACTCAGGGGGAGACCCATAGTCTCTGGAATTGATAATCTCACGCAGAGAGCAGGAACATATGTGGATCAGGTATTAAGAGAATTTGTTGTCACATTACCCTCCTATGTTAGAGACACCATGGACCTCCTTTTGAAGTTGGAGGGACTGCACATTGAGGATAATGTGATCTTGGGGAGCATCGATGTGGAGGCTCTCTATTCATCGATTCCCCATGACATAGGACTCAGGGCAACTAAATATTTTTTGGATTCACGGGGCTTACAATTCCATGCACATAGTGACTTTGTTTTGGAGTTGTTGTCTTTTATATTACACAGGAATTACTTCCTTTTTGATGGCAAAATTTACCACCAGCTCAGGGGCACGGCGATGGGGAGCCCTTGTGCTCCCACATACGCAAACGTGTTCCTGGGCTGGTGGGAGAGAACGGTTGTCTTCTCCGAGCATTTGGAAGAATTTACATCAAAAATCTCGCTGTGGTCTAGATTTATCGATGATATCTTCATCCTATGGAGGGGCAGTGTGGGGGAATTCAGGGAATTTGTGGGAGCCCTGAATGTTAATACCATAGGTTTACGTTTTACCTATGAAGTGAATGAGTACACACTGCCCTTCCTGGATGTTTTGATATTTAAAAACAATGATTACACCTTAGGCACGAAAGTGTTTCGAAAAGCCACAGCTACAAATAATCTCCTGAAATGGGAAAGTTGCCATCCAGCCCCTTTGAAAAGGGGAATTCCAAAGGGGCAGTATCTCCGCCTTAGGAGAAATTGCTCGGAATTGGAATCATTCAAAACACAAGCCAAGGAATTGGAAGGGAGGTTCCTAAAGAGAGGATATCCAAAACAAGTCCTAAAACAGGCTTATCAAGAGGCCTTGAGGCAAGAGAGATATACCTTATTGACACCGACAGTGAAAAGACAGGATGAGGATGTTAGACTCATAGGGGATTTCGACACGAAATCCGTTGAAGTAAAAGGGATTTTGGAAAAGTACTGGAAAATCCTTTTACAGGATAACACCTTGAGAAATTTGCTACCTGAACGACCATTAATTACATACCGGAAAGGTCGCAGTATACGGGATTATGTGGTGAAGAGTCATCTTGCACCAATAAGAAGAGAGAGCTGGTTGAGTAGACAGCCAGTTGGTTGTTACCAATGTGGGAAATGTAAATTCTGTAAGCATCTCATTAAGTGTAAAGGATTTGAAAGTGTTGTAACGGGTGAAAAGTTTGAGATCAAAAATTTCATTAATTGCACAACTTCAGGAGTAATCTATTTGGCAATATGCCCGTGTCCCCTGAATTATGTGGGAAAGACCAAAAGAGAACTGCGAAGACGAATAGGTGACCATATAGGTGACGTTAGGCGAATGGCGGATACACCGATTGCCAAACATATGCATGCTAAACATGATGTAGTACGGAAACCCCTGAGAGGAGGAGACTGGGATCAACAAATTCTACGTAAAGAGTGTTTTTGGATTTATCGGATAAACAGTATAAACCCAAATGGTTTAAATGAAAATAATAATTTTGCGTGTTTTTTGGATTGAATAGTGCCTTCTTTGCATCCCTATCAGTGTTTGCTTGAATTTGGTAGTAAGGTTTAACATGTGTTATATTATAGTTTAATAATAGTCGTCCACTTACCCTTTAATATGTGAGTATGGGTTCCCTCTCTAAAAATAGTTCCATCGGCGGATCTTTTTTTTTTTATTTATAAACATAAGGTAGAATTTACCTATAGTAAACAATGTGACTACTTTTGTTTCATTTAAAAGTAGAATCCATATCTTCTAATTAAGCCAGGATACAAAACTTAATATGTATCTATTTAGTGTTGTAACGATGTAGTCAGATTGACATGATCGGACTAACTTAGAGACACAGAATTGGTCTGACATTCAGAGTTAGTGACGATCGCACACACACGGATACGTGTGCAGTGATGAATTTGGACATGCGCGATGAGAAAGATTAGGCCCTAGTAAGTAACTGTCGCGCGCATACGGACACGCGCGCTGTTGACGAAATCCTGACTAGCGCGATCAGGGCACCCGCATAGACACGCGCGCTCTAACTTATGCTTGGGCATGCGCAGTTTCAGTATCCAGACGCCGAATTCGAGAAGGGAGCCTTGAATCCAATGGGTGATAGGGATAACCAAATGGTAGTGTTAGAATGACGGCATTGGGATAACTGTAGAGAGTAATGAATTCTATTGTCTCATTTGGTGTAGAATGGTAATGCACATGGGCTTTATTAAGACTTTTTGCAATGTTGAGAAAGTTGGGCATACTGAGTGAATGGACGTGATTAGTTCCATTTTGGACGTAACAAGTTCCATATGACCCCGGTGATTGATGCACTTTTTTGTTGCCATATAACCCACTGAGGAGAGGAGTATTTATTATCCTCGGAGACACGCGTCTGGGTAATTTATGGAATATTGGTATGACTTATTCGCTCCCATAGGAGCTCCAGGGAATAGCGATTAGTCTACTTTAGGGGTTGTGCAGTGTGGGGTCGCTCTTCTCAGAGCGGTGGCCCCATTTAGGTAGGGATAGGTTAGGATTAAGTAGTATAGGGATAGACTACTGTAATCCATATTCCATCTAGATTGGAAACATTGCTGCTTCCTAACCCGGACCTACAACCACCATCCGTATAAGAATACTGATTGCGGTATCAGGGTGGTAAGTAATATGCCTATTCTGATATAGTACTGTAAGTGTTTTTTTAAAAAAATATATATTTTCTATATCGAGAGGTTTTTACAGAAATTATTAAAAGTTAAATTTTAAAGGGATTTTTTCTTTATAGTTTGGAAACTCCTGTGCATACATCTATAGAACTTGTCTACTACAGCTTTTTGAGGCTCGAATTCTGGCGCAGACCCGTTCATACATGTCCCCCCTTGTATCCATGAGCCATCGTACGAAAAGAATGTACTTTCAAAGTTCCCCGATAAATTGTTCCTCCTTTGCCTGGGGGTAACCGATCATGTATGGCCAGTCTGAACAACTGCGATGGCCAATGTGGACTAAAAGGTGTATGGCTGCATCTGGCGATGATACGGTCAATATGGTTGTTTGACTTGCTTTAGTCTAATGTTTATGGCCATGGTTCGGCTGGGTTTGCACAGCATTTATGCAACAAAATACATGTAAAATGTCCACCGTTTACGTGTTGTGTAATGCATTACGCCAGTGATCTTCAAACTGCGGCCCTCCAGCTGTTGGGAAACTACAACTCCCATCATGCATTTATATATTCTATAACAGTGTGCATGATGGGAGTTGTAGTTTCCCAACAGCTGGAGGGTCGCAGTTTGAAGACCACTGCATTACGCTATGCTTGAAAAAACAAGGACAAGTCAATTATTTTCATTTTTTTATGTACATACAGTGAAAAAAACATGCTGTTGGCCAAGCCCTGTATTAGATCCTATGAATGGAAGTCCACTTTAAAGTAAGCATTACACATGCAGGGTTAACTAGTATATTTTGTAGTTTGTTCTAAAGGTAGCTCCAATTGAGATTGCTAGACCTTTGGGGTCCTGATAAATTAGTGGCATGTTATTATGTAAGAACTTTGCCCACCAGAAGATCTTCTGGGACTAAGGTGGGACAGGCTGACCTGGAGACTATCCATGAACACTCTAATTACATACCATAACTGTCAACAAATTCATTGTCCATCATGATGTCCTTGTACCAATCCTTGTGTCCTTTCATATATTCCCACTCCTCTTTGGAAAGGCAGATTTTGATGTTGTTAAATCTTAAAGGAACCTAAGACACAAGAATCTAGTCATCATCCGAACTCCTTACCCCATATGTTACCGTATAAGAAAAGACCCTAACCTTTTGTAAATTGTTACTCACATACCCTACCGTTCAAAGGTTTGGGGTCACCCAGACAATTTTGTGTTTTCCATGAAAGCTCATACTTTTATTTATCAAATGAGTTGCAAAATGAATAGAATTATAGTCCAGATAATTCACAAGGTTAGAAATAATGATTTTTATTTGAAATAATAATTCTACTTCAAACATTGCTCTCGTCAAAGAATGCTCCCTTTGCAGCAATTCCAGCATTGCAGACCTTTGGCATTCTAGCTGTTAATTTGCTGAGGTAATCCTGAGAAATTTCACCCCATGCTTCCAGACGCCCTTCCCACAAGTTGGATTGGCTTGATGGGCACTTTTGGCGCACCCCTACGGGTTCAAGCCTTGCTACCCACAACAGCTCAATGGGGTTTTTAGATCTGATACCCGGCTTTTCCACTCCATTACAGATAGAATATCAGCTGCCTGCTTCTTCCGAAATAGTTCTTGCATCATTTGGAGGAGTACTTGGGGCATTGTCCTGTTGCAGGATGAAATTTGGGCCCCAATAAAGCGTTTCCCCACGGGGTATGGCTTTGTGGACAGAGGGCGGAGGTAGTTCCCGGGTGCGCCCTAGGGGGAGATATCCCAGAGTGGTATATAAAAACATCCACCAAGGATACCTGGCCTTGGTGGATAAACCAGCTTATGTTTTGTCAGCCACTCTAAGTGTTTGGAAAAATAGGAGTAGTTGGCTTTCACCCTTTCCCGGGTTTTCCCTTATTGGGGATAGACAATGCGTTGGGTGGGCGTCTACTCCCCATTTTCCGGGCACTTTTTGGATGGGGCTGGGGCGCCATAAAAAGCCAAGGGCCCTTCAGATTTTACAGGGGGGGTGGTCTGCTGTGAGATGGGGGGCAGGGGCAGAGCTGGAAGAGGCCGGTCCCTCGGGCTGGGAAAGAAGCCTCCCCCAGTGGGGGGAAAGTTTTGATGGTGCCGCGATGGTGGGGCCACTGATAGAGAGGGTCTCTCCCTTTTGTTAGTTAGGGGCCAAAAGGGCCGGGATTCTATTTTTTTTTGTTTTCTGTTAGTCTACGTCCCTCAAAAAAAAATGCTGACCCAGATTCAACTGAAGCCTTTTGGGATGCCATTATCCTTTCCAAAAGAGGGCGATCCGAGAAAAATACCCCAGGAGGTCCAAGTGGTGTCCCGGACGAAGTGAGGCGTCACATATGGGGGGGATCCGTGGGCATTATTGGCACATTGAAAGGCAAAGAATGTGGCAGAAAACTTAAAAAGGTGGGGGCCTGACGTTGGTGGGGAATAAGAGAGCTGAAAAAGACTGTTACCTGTGCAAAGTTTTTTCCCCATGGAGGAGCTTATTAAGGCCTAAAGCAGGAAAAGCCCAAAGGTGCAAACGATGGCAAAACAGCAACCCAGCACCTATGTTGCATCTATGCGTGTCACACAGAGGCCTTTTCATACATGAACAGGTTGTTGCTCAACAGGTGGCCAGGTTAATGAAGCTTCACGTCAAAGAATGCAGAGGATACCTGAGACCCGGATGCAGTGAAAAAGGCCAATGAGGAAGGGGGCTGCAGGGGAAGATTAGGGCTTTCCTTAGACTTTCGAACGGGTTGCTGTCTTGAAAGACTGCCACCGAGCATTGGGCAGATGCCCTGGGGCCATTTCAAGTGGAAAAATGCGAGGTTCTACGCGATGTGCCCCCACAGCAGCCATAGACTACCCCAAGCAAAGGCAAAGATTCTGGCCAGTCTGGGGGTTTAAAAGAGATGGGAAAAGGGACAAAAGGATGCGGACCGAAATGGGAGAGTCCGTTGCCGAGGGCAACCCTTTCTCGCAGGGCCTGCTATCCCACCAGCAGAGGGAGCCGTTTTGGAGGGTGCCCTCGAGAGCAGAAAAGTCTCCGGGCTGCCCTCTCAGGAGGAAGCCCAGAGGGTTTCCCCCAACCTTGGAGTCCAGGGGTGGAACCCCCCCCATGGCTGACAGGGGCATAGCAGGAGAGGTCCAGATGAACCCAGACCGATCCTGGGAAAGACTGTTTCCCATTTTATTTACAGGATTAGAACTGTCGCAAGTCCCGGATGTTTCTCTTCACAGGGGGTTTCAAAATGGGGGCGCAACATGCCCCCCAGGCTTTGGGGAAAAAGTCCTGGGGTGGTGGACTGTGAGATGTGGGGGCTTGAAAAGCTAACAATGTTTTGACATTATCAATGCCCTTTTTTGAAAAAGTTAATAATAAGCTTACCTGCCCGTGTCCCTGAGCAGGTCACCACTGGGAGGGGGGGGGGAGCGGGGCACAAAATCATCCCCAAAAAATGATCCCGGGGGGGGGGTGAACAAGGGGGTAGGTGTGCAGTAGCTGCAGAGGTGAATTAGCTCTGCGAAATACCAGCCCACTGGAGAAAACAAGCCAAGTGTGTTCCTGGAGTGTGTACAATAGGAGACATGGGTTAACCTACAGGCCAGTGAGCTAATTTTGTTGCCCCTGCAACAAGGTGTCCCTTTTCATTTCCCGCATAAAAACGTATATTTTGTTGCCCTGAAGCTGTGTGTGAAGTGTCGAGTCCCCGCTGGTGAGTAGTTGCAGTGACCCCAGGCACTGTGTGATGATTTTAGCCCGCAAGTCGCAGGTAATGGGTGCCCAGGAACTGAGGCCACCCTTTTTGGTGCTGCTGTTGAGAGGACTTTTGTTCAGTCTGCAGCCTGGAAGGGGAAATGAGGATCCGGGGAAGTTCGTCTCCTACAATGTGTTTAGGAGACTTTGTTTTAATGGGGTTTGTCCCAAAACGAAGTAATGCCTGCTGAATGAACTCAGTTAGTGAGAAAAAAAAGGTGCTGGGACCCTTTTGTTCTACGGTTTCATTGCATCAATGGTTGCTGTATTTTCCAGTAGCTTTTTTTGCCATGGTCAAAAAACGCATGATGGAAGGAGTGAGTGCTAGACACCACAGGCTGGGTGTAGGCTTTAACCCCTTTAGAGGGGGTAGGGGGTTTTAAAACCCCCGTGGTAAAAAAGTGCCTGGTTCTGAGGGAGTGAACATTTTCCTTAAGGTGATGGAGAAAACTATTAAAAGTATCTAGGGTTTATGTCCCGTGGTTGGGGGCGAACGGCAAAAGGAGGCCATTTTCAGCCCGATACCCCCTGAACCTACGGGGGTAAAAAGGGAACCCAGTTGCCTATGTGAACACGGCCAGAATTTGGGTATGAGGGGGGGAAAATTTTAAAGGAAATAGCCGGGGTGGTTTTTTACTGATGTCCCCATTTTAAAAATGTCTGCCATTGCCTCCAGCTCATGTCTGGAAATTTGAGGGGGGCAAGATAAGGAGTACCCGGTAGAAGCGAGTATTCTCCCTTAGAGACGGTTAAAGGGGGGGCAGGAACACCCCACACGTTGCTTCAGGGGTCTGCGCTGAAGAGTGGGAAACGGAGGTGTGAACAGGGGGAAAGTTCCTCTGGCACTAGTGAAATGCCAGGGGAAGTTGGCAGTGGGACCGCTGCATTACTAAACATGCATATTATGGGGGGGCCCAGGGATTAGTCCAAAAAGTTATCACTACTGATGGGCTAAGAAAGCCGATGTCAGCTAAACCTAAAAGGGGAGCTTAGGTCCCCCCCAAAAAATTAGGGAATGTATTACCCTAAGGAGCATGAGCTGGTCAGTAAGGACCCCCCCAGTTTTGTTGAAAAAGGGTTTTGGGTTTCCCCAAGTCCGCACAAAAGGTCGGTTGGGCCAGGTGCCCCCAAGGGCCCCCTAGTGGATAGCAACCTAGAATTGCTTCATTACAGCTTTTTGTGAAGATGGTGTGGTTGCGGGTCCAAAACAGGGGTCTTTTTTGAGACCCAAAATTTTGGAAAACCTGCTCAGGGGGCCCAATCCAAGGTACTCGTGTATGGGGAAGGCTATGAGGCAGGGGTGTGCTGGGGGTTGGAGTTAACAAATACTCCTTGGGAATTTGCATGCAGGGGAAGGGGTGACAGATGGGCCCTAGACGTACATCGTCAGGGCCCCTGTTTTAAAGTGGCAGTAAACGGTCTGTTTCCGATTAAGTGAGCGAGGTATGAGCCACGGCTGAGCTCTTTTAGACAATTAGTCTCTTCCCCTGAGGATTAGAGGGAGTGTTGCCCTAGCAAAAGGTCTAAAGGGAAAAATAGATTGAATGATGGATGATCTGATGTGTCCAGCCGAAATCAGGCAAAAGTCCTGGTGATATGGAACCAAGGGGGGGAAAAAGGGGTTTTCCCCGGGAGAAAAGTGGCGGCTTCCCCCGAGAAAAAAAGGCGCAACATAAGCGGGGTGAGACGGGATTCCCTCTGTAAGAGCTTGAAAACCCCGTGGAGGGGTTGTGCAGGTAAAAAGACCTACGCCTTATTTAGAGGGGGGGGGAAAGTGACAGAACCCGGCTGCAGGGATTGCCCGGGTTGTGCCCTAGGGGGAATTTGCCAAGTGGTATATACAACATGCCCCAAGGGGAAACCCGGCCTTGGGGGGAAAAAGAGCCACTTATGTTTTGTAGCCACCCTAAGTGATTGGCAATATAAGGAGTAGTTTGGCTTTTCAGCCTTCCGGGTTTGGGTCTTTTTGGGATAGACAATGGTTGGGGGGGGCCTATCCCATGTTCCAGGCCCATTTGGATAGGGGCCGGGGGTCCATAAAAACCCAAAGGCCTTCAGATGTACAGGGGGCGGGTCTGCTGTGAATGGACAGTGGGAAACTGGGGAGGCTCTGGTCCCTCGGAGGCTCGGAAAAAAGCCTGACCCCCGTGTGGGGGGAAAATTTTTGATGGGGCCGGCGAAGGCTGAGGCCAGGGGTAGAGAGGGGGCTCACCTTTTATAGTTAGGGGGCCGACGGCCGAGGTTCTATTTGTTTTTTTTTTCTGATTTGCTACTGTGCCCCAAAAAAACTGCTGAGGCCCGATTCAAGAAGCCTTTGGGTTCCATTAACCGTTTACCAAAACGGCACCGAGATTTAAAAACCCCCAGGGGTCCAAAATTTGTCCGGACGTAAGGAGGGGGTCCACATTGGGATTGCAAAATGAAGTGATAGCGAACCTTGTACAAATCTCCCCCTTACACACCAAGCAACCCCCGACCCCAAAAATGACCTCCCCCCTGCTTGACAGATGGTTCAGGACTCTTCCAGCATCTTCTCAGTTGTTCCCGTTCTCACAAAAATTTTTCGTGTGATCCAAAACCTCAAACTTTAAAATTTGCTCCATAACCCTTTTTTTTCCAATCTTCCTTTGTCCTTGTCTGTGTTCTTTAGTCATAGAAACTTTTTTCCCTTTTTTTAGCCAGTCTCAATATGATTTTTCTTTGCCACTCTTTCCCTGAAGGCCACATCCCGATCACCTCTTCACTGAGCGTTTAAAACTGGGTTTGCGGGGACTATTTTAAAGAAGCTGCCCGTTAGGACCGTGAAGCATCGATTTCTCAAACAAGGACTCTATTTTACTTTTTTGTTGCTCATTTGCAGCAGGGTTTCCACTTTCTTTTTACTCTGGTTAGAGCCCGCTTGTGCTCTCCCCGAAGGGAGTAGTACAAACCCTTGTAGGAAATCTTCAGTTTTCTTTTGGGAATTTTTCGCATGGAATACTTCATCCTTTTAGCACAAAAATACACGCGAGTTTCACATAAAATTCTCTTTTTCTGGCCATTTTTGCGAGTTTTTAAACGAACCAACAAATGTAAAGCCCAATTCTCAACTAGTCAAAGGGAAGGGCAGTTTTATAGCTTCTCTAATCAGCAAAACTGTTTTCAGCTGTGCTCACATACTTTCACAAGGGTTTTCAAGGGTTTTCAAATTCCAATACTTTCTTACACAGTTGGCAAACCAATGTCCCATTAGAACACTGGGTGATGGTTGTTGTAAAGGGCCTCTATACACCTATATACACTCACGGCCACTTTATTAGTACACCTGTCCAATGCTCGTTAACACTTAATTTCAAAATCACCAATCACATGGGGGAACTCATGCATTTAGGCTGTAACAGGTCAAAAAAATTCCTGCAGTTCAAACCGAGCATCAGTATGGGGAAGAAAGGTGTTTTTGAGTCCTTTGAACGGGGAAAGGGTTGTTGGGCCAGAAGGGGTGGTCGAGTATTTCAGAAAATGCTGAACTCCCGGGATTTTCAAAAGCAAACCATCCTAGGGTTTACAGGAATGGTCGAAAAAGAAAAAACTCCAGTAGCCAGTCCCGTGGGCGGAAACCTTGTTGATGCAGAGGTAAAGGAGAAAGGGCAGACTGGTTAAGCTGATAGAAAGGCAAAATGACTCAAAAAGCCACCCTTACAACCAAGGTAGGGAAAGGCATCTCAACCACATACGGCGAATTTGAGGGAGATTGGGCCAACAGGGAAAAAGACCACACCGGGGTGCCCTCCTTTTAGCTAAGAACAGGGAAACTGGGCTCCAATTTCCCAAGTCATCGAAATTGACAGTAGAAGATTGGGAAAAAAGTTTTCCCCGGGCTGAAGTCTCGATTTTGCTGCACTTTCGGATGGTAGGGTCAACATTTGGCGTCAAAAACATGAAAGCATGGATCCATCCTGCCCTTTATCAACGGTTCAGTGGTGGTGGTGGTTCCCTGGTGTGGGGAATTTTTCTTGGCACCTTTGGGCCCTTGGTACCCAAAGAGCACGTTGCAACCCCCTGTGGGAACATCCACGAGGAATTAGCAGTCTGAAGGCAAAAGGGGGTCCCAAACCCGTTCTAGCATGGTGTACCAAAAAAAAGTGGCCAGTGAAATGTAGATATGGGATTTAACAACCAGACGTTTGCAGTAGAATTCATTTACCCCATTAACACTGTATGAGTGGGTTTCCCGATTCATTTAAAAGTTGTTCATTGAAAAAACTGTGCCTTTTTCAAAAATAAGGGAAAATTTTTAAGTGCCTCAAACTTTTGAAAACCCGTGTATGACTTTTAATAAGGTCAGGGGCCCAAACATTAAAAAAAAGGGGTAAAAAGTTTAATTGTGGAGAAACAAGAAATCATGAAATTGCAAACATTTTTGCTTAAATATCTTAATTTTCTATTTTGACACTAGTATTATACAAATCTTTCTATCCAGCTGCTGACTGGACACTATGGATATGTGTGAAATAATGTCAATTGCCTTACATACGGCATAACCCAGGGCTTCATGGTGGGAAAATGGGTGGTGTCTCCTGACCACTGGTTA
>JAODAL010082989.1:0-11398 GCA_025379985.1 Phyllomedusa bahiana
ATGCATGGTATGTACTATGTGACGTGTCAGGACGTGTGCTGAGTACATGTTATGCTGTGTGATATATGAATGGCTTACGCTGTATGTGGGTGGGTAATGTACATTAACTACATCTGTGGTAAAAAGCCACATTAGCACTTGATGTCACACAGCTTTCCTATCATGTCTGAGGTGCCCTTCAGATTCACTGGAAACACTGCCCGTTCACACTGTGATGCTTGGATACGTGCACCAGTGTATTCACATTGTATGTTAGCAAAGCTGAATTATGTGCAGTGCATACATTATGTGCAGCATTGGTTAAACAGGACCTGTGATATCGCTGGACATGTCCATTCTAGTAAATCCTTGTGTTCCCTGTGAAATACCAATTCTGGAGCATCTTCTCTTATATCTCTGTGTTGTGCTATTATTCCTGCTTAGAAATGTATTACAGAAACTGTCAGCTGGGTGTTACCAGTTAGGGTGGGGGAGGTCCCTGTAAAGTTTGTCCAATCAGTGCAGACAGTCAGTGTGTGCAGGACACACCCCTTTGAAAACGGCAGTGATGATATCTATGACATAAATTCAGTAATACATTTCTAGGAGGAATAACAGAGGCGCAGCACAAAACAGAGTTATAAGAGAAGATGCTCCAGAATTGTTATATAACAGAGAACACAAGGTTTTACTAAAGTACACAGGTCAGGAGACGTCACAGGTCCTCTTCAAAAAAAGCCATACTATTTACTATGCGACCTTAGAGTGTATAGACAGTAGCTCACAAAAGTAAGTACACCCCTCACATATTTGTAAATATTTTATTATATCTATTCATGGGAAACACTGAAGATATGACACCTTGCTACAATGTAAAATGGTCATTGAAAAGCTTGTATAACAGTGTAAATTTGGTGTGCCCCCAAAATAACTCAACACACAGCCATCAATGTCTAAACCGCTGGCAACAAAAGTTAGTACACCCCTAAGTGAAAATGGACAAATTGTGCCCAAAGTGTCAATATTTTGTGTGACCACCATTATTTTTCAGCACTGCCTTAAAGGGGTTGTCTCAAGGATTACTTTTTATGTTAAAGATATTGCAAAAACAAATCACTTTGCAATATGTGTCCATTAGCAGTGTCCGACCTATTCCTAGATATCCCCTCTTGTATGGGCTGCATTAGCTCATCCGGTCGGTATAGCTACAGACCTGTTTAATCTCTCATGATAGGCTGCTAGCATTGGTCGCTATAGCTACAGACCTGGCTTCTACTGCAGCCTAGTAGAAGCCAGTAAACACAACCCAGAATTCAAAATGAAACCAAGAAAACAGGACTAAGGTAGGAGGAATCGAAGTGAGACAACCCCTTTAACTCTCTTGGGCATGGATTTCACTATAGCTTCACAGGTTGCAGCCACTTGAATCCTCTTCCGCTCCTTCATGATGACATCATAGAGCTGGTAGATATAAGGGTATGGTCATATAGTTGATTTGGACGCTAAATTTTCAGAATCAAAACCTCATCTGAAATGCACCTCAAAAGTGCCTTTTCAGACGAGGTTTGGATGAGGTTTTGCTGCCCTGTTTTCTTTCTGGAACACCCATATAAATTAATAGCCAGGACAAAACCTTTACCAAAAAACGCATCTAAAACCATGCCAAGGTTTTGAAGCTCTCCATTGATTCCTATGGGGATTTTCAGCGTTGAAAACCTTTCAAGAATTCACATGACACTTTTTTTTTTCAGCGCCCAAAACCGCATCCAAAGAAGTGTGGAAAATGCGCAGATAAATCTCGTTGTGTGTGATCCATAGCAATGAAAATGAACTGGGGGTGATTTAGAGGCTCTTTTACACTGTTTTGGGCAACAAAACGCTCTGAAAACACCGTCAAAATCATCCATATGAACTTACCCTTAGAAATCTTGTCGCTCCTCCACCTTCCGTTCGATGATGCCCCACAGATGCTTAATAAGGTTTAGGTCTGGAGAAACGCTTGGCCATTCCAAAATCTTTACCCAAGTTTTCGTTAGCAAGGCAGTGGTCCTCTTTAAAGTGTGTTTGGGGTCGTTATGTTGGAATACTGCCCTCCGGCCCAGTTTCCGAAGAAATGGAATCATACTCTGTTTCAGTATGTCACAGTACATGTTGGCATTCATGGTTCCCTCAGTGAACTGTAGCTCCCCACAGCTGGCAGCACTCATGTAAACTCCCACCACCATGCTTGAATGTAGGCAAGACACACTTGTCTTTGTACTCCTCACCTGGTTGCTGCTACACATGCTTGACACTATCTGAACCAAATAAGTTTATCAGACCACAGGACATGGTTCTAGTAATCCATGTCCTTAGTCTGCTTGTCTTCAGCAAACTGTTTGCGGTCTTTCTTGTGCATCATCTTTAGAAGAGGCTTCCTTCTGGGACGACAGCCATGCAGACCAATTTGATGCATTATACAACATATGGTCTGAGCACCCACCCACCCACTTAACCTCTGCAGCAATGCTGGCAGTATTCATACATCTATCTCTGGATATGATGCTGAGCATGTGCACTGAATTTCTTTGGTCGACCATAGCGAGGCCTGTTCTGAGTGGAACCTGTCTTGTTAAACCACTGTATGGTCTTGGCCAACATGCTACAGCTCAGTTTCAGACAATGCTTTGCCACAAGGTGCCATGTTGTACTTCTAGTGACCAGTATGAGAGAGCGATCACACCAAATTCACACCTGAGACCTTGTAACACTAATGAGTCACATGACACTGTGAAGGGAAAATGACAAATTGGGTATATTTATCCATTTTCACTTAGGGGTGTACTCACTTTTGTTGCCAGTGGTTTAATCATTGATGGATGTGTGTTGAGTTATTTTGAGGGCACACCAAATTCACACTGTTATACAAGCTGTAGGCAATGTTCACACGGCTTATTCAAGCCGTAATTGCGGGACGGATTTCGCCCGCAGTTACGCCTTGAATAAGGGGCGGGCCGGGGGCGCGGCGGAGGAGCTGCTCTCCGGCCCCATTGACAATGCATTATTTACGGCGCGTACGTGCCGTAAATAATGTGCATGTCACTTTCTCCCCCCGCGGGGGATTTGCCGAGCGGGGAGGTGCGATGGAATCCACAGTTCTCTATGAGAGCAGTGGATTACCGTAGTTACTGGGACGGATTGGAGCCGTACTGCAGCGCAAATATGGCGCGCAGTACGGCTCCAATCCGCGGCCAAATAAGCCGTGTGAACGGCCCCTTAGGATCTGTTGACTTCCAAATAGTGATGTCAATGAGAGGAATGTGACCCCTGCAGTCAATCAGCAGCTGCAGTGGTGACGTACCCACCCAGAACAAGGTAAACAGAACTGACTAGGTGAGTATAAATAGGGGTTTTAAGTAGGCCACATAAAGTTTCTGGGTCATTTTTGGGACCGGGGAAAAACCCCCTTTTTAATTTTATTTTTATTAATTTTTTGTTTAAAGGGAAAAAAATTTTAAAATTGCATAGATTGTGGAAAACCCTGGGTTTTGGGGAAAGGGAGCATTAGCTTTGCATGGACTTATAGTTTACAAGTATGAACAAATATGTCCCAATATTTAGTGACCGCAATCAGATCATGAAAATGGTGAGACATATATATCTAGATGCCTAATATTAAAGAGGACCCTGAACACCTATTAGTCTTTTTAAAGTAAATATTTTATATACCAGTTATAGTTTATGACTGTGTTGTGCTCTTCCTCCTCCTAGAAGTGTATTTCTGAATCTGTCAGATGGGTGTTAAAAATTCCATTTTTTAAAAAGGGTGTGCCCCCTGCATCCCCGGGAAACTGTGGGCAAATTTAATCTGTGAAAGGGGGACACCCCCTCCACAAATTGGTAACACCCAGCTGACAGATTTAGTGTTACAGGGTCTTAACAGTTAGGGGAGGAGTGTCCCTGCACAGTCTGACATTTTCCAATCAGAGCAGTCAGTGTGTGCAAGACACGCCCCTTTTGAAATTGTAGTAGTGAAAACCATTTCCCAGATTCAGAAATTCCCTTTTTCTAAAAAAAGAAAAAAACCCGAGGAACAGCAAATTTTAGAGCTATAGGAGAAGATGCTCCAGAATTATTATTTCACAGGGAACACAAGATGTATTTAAAACAGCTATGCAAAACCCGCCACAGGTTTTCTTTTTAAAAGTCACCCCCCTTTTTTCAACCCACAAGCGGGTTAAAAATTTGCAGACAGCGGGTCCCTTGCTACAGGGGGGGGGGGTTTTTTTTTTTCTTTTTTTTTCCCTTTAAAGCCTTTTTCCCCCCCTTTTTCCCCAAAATTTTTTAGTTTTTTTTCCCCCAAAAAACCCCGGGGCCGGGGGGGGGGATAAAAAGGGGGGGGTTTGAGGGGGGGGGGGGGGACTAAAAACTCTAAAAATTTGTAAATTTAAAACCCTTTTTTTTTACTTTTTTTGGGGGGGGGGGCCCCCTGGGGTTTTGGGGGGGCCATTTTTTCAAAAAAAAAAACCAACAAAACCCGGGGAAATTTGGGGGTTTTCCAAATTTTTTAAGGGGGGCAAAATTTAGTTTTAAAGAATTCCCCAAAAATTCCACTGAAACCCCGTCCCCAAATAGACCGCAGTAAAAAACCCGAGTTTCTTCAACACCACTCAATTTTCTTTGCCCGGTTTTTAAAAACCCCCAAACTTTTTTTAAAAAACGTGTTCTATAATGTGCCTTTTTTTAGGGGCGAGTTCAATGTACTAGGGCCCCCCCCCCCAAAAACCCGGGAATGCAAAAGCCTGAAATGCAAAACTTTAAAATTAGGTCATCTTTGTGGGATTCAGTCAAGTTCAGAGCTAGTTAACAAATTTGTACTCCATCCAACATCAACTGGTGTGGAAATAATTGGCTGAAGGAATGTGCCTGAGCCTTTCGCTACTGTTTCTTTGCCTAGATTTATTTGGCAGCAAAAAAAGGTAAGTCGGGACATTTTCCAGGGAAAAGGGGAATATATCTATCTATCACCCTATCTATATATTTTATTATATATTATATATATATATATATATATATAAAATATATATATTTTATAATTATCTGTTTGGGCAAAAAAATAAAAGAAATATGAGTAAAAGATGGGAGAAATATAGCATAATGTTTCCCCAAAAAATTAAGTTTTTCCCGGGGCTCCTTAGCAAATCAGTTGATTGCTCCCCTCCTGCTTGCAAGCCCAAGGGAAGGGCTGGTTTAAACATACTTGACCACGAACCCAAAAAGGGTGTACATTATAAGAGAAATGTCCAAAAAGGCGTGCTGGGCCGTGTGAACAGGGTTTTCTTAGATGCATGTTTGGGTCTGTCTAGATGGACCCAAACACGAATCTAGTAATAAGCAGTGTGTTTTACATTGCTCGCACTGTAAAACGCGCATCCGCGTTCGCCAGTGGGTTGCCCTGAGTGTCCACTGCCCTCTTTCCCGGAAACCGTTTAAGAACTGGGGTCTCAATTCTTTGGGCTGAAAGAGGGAGCAGCTATTTAAAAAATATAGGGGGCAATCCTGGGTGCATCCAACACGCATCCAAACCACAGGGTGTTTTTAGATCCGATTTTAACGCGCGTTTTTTTGGGTGCGATTTTTTTGGTTCCAAAAACGCCGCGTGAACAGGCCCTTCTGAAGCACTAGCATATTTCCCCGACGTACACTGTTTTGGGACTTCATTTTTGCTTTTTTTCAAATTTTTTTTTTATTTTTTTTAGGGGCTCTTTTGGCGTTGCTTTGTTTTTTTCCCTGCAATTTGATTGGGTAGGTTTATCTATATTTTTTATGATGGATAAAAACAAAATACATATTCAAATGTGGGCACATACACTAGATATAAAAATTTTCCCTTTTGGGATACACTTAAAAAACATGTAAATGTAACACATGTGTTTTTATACAAGTCAAGTCTTCTATCTGTCAAAAAAAAAGATACATGTTCTAATGGAATCGATACCAAAGGCATATAATATAACGATACATCCAGCCCAAAAAAGGGGAATTTCCGCGTTTGGGTCATTCTTTAAAAAAAAAAATGTATAGACAAGCGGATTAACATGATGTGAACCTCGCCTTATTTTGTTAGGGGGAGTTGCCATCAGCTGCACTTTTTTTTTTTTTTTTTTTTTCTCTTCCGTGGTCACTACAGGGGATTTGTACTAGTATTATAGGGCTATTGTCACACGGCTTAATTGCGGGGAAATTTAATTTTCCCTCGCAATTTCCCCGTGTGGGCGGGGGGCGGGGCGGGGGCGGGGGAGTGAGCGGGGGGGCCCGGGACTTTTGCCGGCCCCGACAATCAAAGCTAAACGGCGCATAAAAAACGCCCGGTAAAAGTGACTTTTCAATTATCTCCCCCCCCCGCTTTTCGCCGGGCGGGGAGAGGAAAACGTAATCCATAAATTCCCCTATGAAAAACTGTGAATTTCCCCTAATGAATGGCCCTTTTCGGGCCCCTAATTGGCGCACTTCGTCGCTAATTACGGACCGAAATACGGCCCCATTTTAAAACCGTGGGGAACATGGGGGTTTAATTTCTTTGCGATTGAAATAAATGACTATGTAATGGCTATTGAAATAAATGGCTATAAATGTAATGCAAAACACCAAAAACAAAACCTAAAAACAATAATACTTTTAAAAAGCAAAAAGGGGCCCATACAACAAATATAAAAAAGCATATATGGCAATATGGATACAACCTTTCCCCAAAAAACTGCATCAACAAATGATATTAACTAATCAAACACAGCAATAAGCTAATGTATTTTCCCCAAAAATTTCATAGGAAATAATAAGTGGGTTTTAACACACAAAGCTGAAAGTTTAAAAGAAAATTAAATACAGGGCCAAGGGGGGGCAAAAGAGACCCCCAAAGGGTTTCCCCCGCCCGGCTTCGTCAGGGGGTCAGATTAGTTGATATCATGTTGTTGATGCAGTCTTAAGGGAGGTTGTATCCATATTGCCATATTATGCTTTTTTATATTTGTTGTATAGTGTATTTTTGACTTAATAAAGTATTATTGTTTTTAGGTTTTGCTTTTGGTGTTTTGTATAGTTGATACCCAGAACCTATAGGTACTTGTGGGTTTATATCTATATCTTTATCTTTTGTTTTTTGGCGTATTTTATATATGTAATGCACCTGGCCCAACATATAGAGAGCCTTGGCTCTCTACTGTAGCAGATATAGGGTTTAACTAGAAGTCCCTCCATGACGTTCTTATACCCTGTTAGGGTAAATGGATAGGGGTTAACTACATAACACATTCAATGCTCCAAAGCAAATTTTATATAGTTGAAACAAATGTTTGCACCCATGATCTTGCCACTTAAGTGCTGTCTCTTTCCTCAGCATCTGGAGCAGGAGAAGCATGAACTGAAAAGGAGGTTTGAGAATCGCGAAGGAGAATGGGAAGGGAGAGTGTCTGAGCTGGAGAGTGATGTGAAGCAGCTACAGGAAGAGCTGGAGAAGCAGCAGGTGCACCTGAGAGAGGCCGATCGCGAGAAGTCCTCGGCTGTCCAAGAATTGTCCGAACAGAACCAAAGACTTTTGGAACAACTTAATAGGGTAAGTGTCACCTCTGCTCCTTTAAGGAGACCTAATAGAAAGTACCTTTGAGGGATCATGTAATGCATAACGTGACTCAACTAATCCAAAAAGGGCTGTCTTTTCAGCCCCATGCTTAGTATGTTGGAGCGGGTGGTGGGTAGTGCCAGTTCACACTGGCAGCATAGTTTCCCTGTTTAGAGGATCCTTGTTGGATATAACAGATCCAATATAATCTATCTGCTGACCATTTGATAGATTTGTCTTTTTTTTTTAACCCATGAGTCTAAGGTTTTCACTAGGGATCTGTTTTTATTCCATAAATGGTTGCCATAAATGGTGGCCATTGGTTATCTACAGTGTGGTACCTTCTGGACTTTGCGCTACACCATGTATTTATGACATGTCACCATGTGTAGATCCATCTAACAACTGCGCACATTGCTAGTGTAAAATTTTTACACCAGAATTTCTGGCTCAAATTCTTAAATGTGAGTGTTCTTGTTACCAAGCCAATATTATTTTGTATTTTGAAAGTTTTAGACAGCATTCTGTGTCGCAGCCAACATAAGGACTCCTAGGAAAAGGTGTGTTTTTGTGGAAAAGGGTAGGCTAGCATGACTCACCCTTCTAAATTTTGGCATAGTTATTGGTATAAACTAAGCCAGCTATAGTGAATAAAGATAGACAAAAGTGTCTAAACATGCTCCAGATTTATCATACAGCATGAGTCACAATGATAAATCTGGTGTATTTTTAGACTGTGTAGTCGAAGTATTAGACAGTATTAGTAAATGTGCCCTAATGTATGTGTAACTGCTTATAAAAACAGATAACCTTTTTGGTTTATATTAGACTGAAGGATTAGTTCTAGCTTGCTGATCGCGATTATAATCATCAAGGTTGGTACATTTACTGTATCTACGATATTGCATTCTTGTGGTCATGTTTGCATTGTTGACTTCTTTTTACTCCCAAATTTTGTGTCCGCATGTCTCGGATTGTACCTCCAGCTTGCATTTGTCATATTATCTTTTTCACCAATAAAGCTTTTTCTTGAATTTAAAAAAAAAACAAAAAAACAACAGATAACCTATAATTTGTCTAACATGATACATTATTCTGACCTTGAAAAAGCAATGGAAACCTGACAGGAAATGGGTAACGCAAGTGTGATCACAGTCTTCTGCTCACAAGTAGCGCTCTGTTAGGGCATTCCCCTGATGCTAGGAATGTATGTGATCTGGCAAAGTGACAAGCTCTCTTATTGTCAGCTCAGCAGAAAAAGACATTCAAAATTCTGCTGGATTCCTGTTCCCAGAGAACTGTGCATTCTGGGAGTTCTGATGAGAGTTACTCAGTTATAAGGGCACATGCCTGTCGGCACAATGGAGACAAACACTGGTCTACATGGCACCAAACTAAGGTTTACACCCTGAAAACATAAAATTATATAAATAAAGAAAACTTATGAAATAATTCAAAATTTTGCCAAAATGGAAGAGTGGCAAATCTGCCAATTTTTTGGGGTTGTGATGTCAAGTTATTTGTATATCGGTAATCGAGTTTTTTATTGATAATAATTAAAAGTTATATTTTAGAGTGGTTCGTATAGTTTTTCGTGATTTTTGCTATTGCAACCCCCATTATTTCTCTTTTTCTTGAATTTTCTAGATGAAAATAAAAATTTTAAAAAGGAGAAAAAACTTATTTATACAATTCTTTCTATATTACAGTGCTCCCTCAACATACAATGTTTCTTGGTTCTGGGAAACCATTGTATGTTGAAACTGTAACTCTATGGAAAACTGATAATTGGTTTCAAAGCCCCAAAATGTCATCAACCTCATGAAAAAAATAGAGATGAAAGAAAATGAAGCAGATAACTAATACAGATAAAGCAAGTCCTTCCATAAAACAGTCAGAAAGATCTGCTGGAAATCATATTCTATTTTGAGGACAGAAGCTTCTTTGGGTCATGTACCAAAAAAAATGCTCTTGATAGTTGGCTGGATTTACATCGGCAGTGTCTATGACATTGTATTGTGAGTGTGGTCCCAGGAAAGACCATTGTTTGGTGAAAATATTGTATCCTGAGGCCACTGTAACTTAAGGGATCACTATACTTTGGGATCAAGACCATCTGCCTGTCTGAAGTCAGCCACAGATAGGTCCTAAGTACATTTATGACATTTGCTGCAGTTCACAATTCAATGTAATATTTATGTAATACTGCGAGCACTCTAGTAGTGTAATACAGTTTCATCAATTGTCTCTGAAAATCTAGGAAATGAGATTACATTTGTGTACACGAGGGTAATAGGCCTC
This sequence comes from Phyllomedusa bahiana, assembly GCA_025379985.1. Taxonomy (NCBI): domain Eukaryota; kingdom Metazoa; phylum Chordata; class Amphibia; order Anura; family Hylidae; genus Phyllomedusa; species Phyllomedusa bahiana. Next base: position 9,878 of record JAODAL010082989.1, read on the forward strand.
CTTTATCCTCTGTCTGGAGACAGTCTATATATAGGAAGAAAGCTGCTCTCAACCTGACCCAATGGCTGCAGTTTAATAGGATCTACTTAACAGGACATGGATTATACTACATTCAGAGACTATAGTCAAAGCTATGACCATAACCCATGGTTCTATACTCTGTTTTTAATAGTGGTTTTTAAAATAAAAGCAATTGGAGAAAAAAGCCACAATGTTTGAAGTCAAAATAATGTTTGCAGTACAGATTGCACAGACAGGTGGAAGTTTTAGTTAAAGGGGTTTTGCCACGATGTAATGTTGACGTGGGCTCCTTCACAACGGGTATTTAATCACTTATCTAAATATATGTGATTACAAAAATTGCAGCCTGAGAGAGCTACAGGCTGCCTTACCTGCCCTTAGTTACTTAAAAGCTTCTATTAGATACGACCTGACAAGAGCTGCTGGCTGGGCTTGCACAGAGAACACTTCTTATCTGATGAAAGGGAGCTGCAGAAGCTTTCAAGGCACCGGATAGAAATATGTTGTGTTTTGTATACAGAATCCACTAGTTGTAGTGTGATTATCTGAGTAGATCCCTGCTTTATCTGATGACAGGGAACATGAAGAAGCTTTCAAGCTGCTGTGGAGAAAGCTGTTGTCGTTTGTATACAGAATCCACTAGTTGTAGTTTGATTATTTGAGTGAACATTTCACACGATCCCTTATGCATGGCTCTGTGCTCTGGCTGTGTCTCTCGCACTCTCAGCTCAGCGTGGCTTTATTTACATTTGCTTCTTAGCAGATAAGGCACGTCCTGGCAAAACCCCTTTAAAGAAGGTTTGCACTTTGAACAATCTCATTTTCTCAGAAGGGTCCCCCAATTAATAAACTGATCTCAGAGTGCTTACATTCCATATGCATAAAGAAAGTCCCTGGACAATATTCTGTAGGTATCCATAGAACCCCATGAATTTACCCAAAGAACTGGACAATTTGATTACCATGTACAAGTATGTGAAAGGATGGTATACAGATCTCTTGCATGATCTTTTGACATCTAAGCCTGTAACAGTGACAAGGGGCATCCTCTAAGCACGGCTGTGGAGTCGGAGTCGTGGAGTCGGAGGCTATTTTGCGGGAGTCGGATTCGTCATAAAATTGACCGACTCCGACTCCCAAAATATATAATAAGTTGGTCCAGTTAGTTCGATGCAGTGCAAAGAGCAAGAAGAATTGGGTCCGGCCAGTGCTACTGCTCCCATATCTTCAACCTCATCACATGAGGAGTGTAATTGATGACATGGAGCGGCAAAGCGCTGCCCCAGGGAAAAGATTCTGCTCCCAGGCAAACACATTTCAGTAAAATTTTTTCACACCTGCTTTCAAAAGAAGTAGAAGAGTTTCAACCATTCATCAAAACTGACTGTGGCTGAGGCAATTCCTTTATAACCCTGACATTGTTAGAGATGTTGCCCCAGTGGTCACCGCTTTGCCCCCAACCCAAGTTAGTGTAGAGAGCCGTTCTCTAGCCTGGAAATA
>JAODAL010082990.1:0-11398 GCA_025379985.1 Phyllomedusa bahiana
CGCCCCTTTGAAAACCCAAATTAAACTATGGAAGTTTTTTGGCAGTCTGGAAAAGAAATCCAAAAACGTTAACAGTTTGGGGTTTACGTTTTTGGATGCGTTTAACACAATAAGTTTTACGAAATTGCAAAAAACGATCCAAGACGCCAAGTGAACATACCCAAGACTAGTAAGCCCTGGTTTCACCCATGTCGAAGATACCCATGTAGAAGGGTTTTCCAGGTGGAGCCGTCCTGTTGGACAATGACTCAAACTTTTTCTTGTTTAGGCAGGTTTCCCTACCATTTATTACATTTACCCACCTGCCTGCCCCCTGTGTACTTTTTTTTTTTTAATTTACATTTATATATAAGCTGTATTTTATTGTTTTGACCCACTTATTTTAAAGACCTCTTAAAATGGGGTTTGTCTCACTACAAGGATTGCTTTTTATTTTTAAAGAACTTGCAAAAACAAGTCACTTTGCAATATATGTCCATTTAACAGTGTCACCTACCTATTCCTAGATAACCCTCTTATATGGCTGCATCAGCTCCTCAGGTCCCCTATAGCTACAGCCCTGTTTCAAATCTCTCATGATAGGCGGGCCAGCACTGGTTGCTATAGCTACAGACCTGGCTTCTACTGCAGCCTAGCAGAAGCAGAAAACTTTTGCCCAGAGTTCAAAATGAAACCAAGGAAAACAGGACTAGGTAAGATGAATGGATGTAGTGAGACAAACCCTTTTAAAGGTTAAGTTTTTTTCTTGTCCAGTGGAACTTTATAGCACCGCCAGAAAGTAAATATAAAACTGTAGTTTGTATATTTTAAGGTGGGCCCTCTTTATTCACTCCATCCAAGTTATCTGTTGGATACAGTGAAAAAGGTAGCCAAGCCTATAGACCATCAAAAGACCAAGCCAGTCCCCCACAGCCTATTTTTTTACTTTGTTTGTCGGGCATATATGATTTCTAAAGCATGACACAAAACATAGGTCTTCCACAATTTGGAAACCTGCACAAAAAAGAGTATACTGCCAGGGAAAAAGAGTAAACAGTCAAAAATAGGACTACCTTTGTCCTACTGATGTCCTATGGGCTGGCCATGGCTTCATTGCAGTATCCATTGGGGAGCCATATATAACGATATCCTGATGTAGTGAATTATAAGGCGAGAACCCAGTCTAATTTATTTGAAACTTAATGGGATGCTCCGACACTTGAAAATGCTTGTTTTTTTTATTTTTCATCATGCTCCGACAGACGAATACCACCTCCCCTTTATGCTCTAGTTCCGTCACGGTGGTCGTTCTGTTCATCCTAGCTGTGACAGGTTGCACCCATTCACGGCCACAGCGGTCATGTGCACGTGATGAATGGCTGCACCTTTTCATGAACGGTGAACATTTACAGCCGTCATGAATGGGACGGCGAAATGAGAGCATCCAGGAGGTATTATTCTTCTATTTTTTCCATCATGCCTGACAGACAAACAAGCATTCTGAAGTGTCGGAACACCCCTGTAAACAGTGCAACTTGCATCTTATTTGCAGCTGATTGTTTTAAATAAATGTAATGTACATTTTCTCTACTTAAGGTGGAAACAAGTATTCAGGTTGCCACTATCTTTTGAAGATCTGTTCCCCTCACCACCCTGCCCCCCAGTCATGTTTCCTTAAATACTAGCATTCCTGACAATATCACCATTTTGCAGTATCATTTCTCAGAACAGTGTTTTTGCTTTTATTTCAATTTATAAATGGACAACTGGGCGTCTCTACAGGTTCTGACACGGTCTAATCAGTGCTGACTAGGTAGGGACCATTATGACACCTCACTGATTGGCTGCTACAGTCATAAGTCCATGTCACGAGGGACCTGGAGAGCCAGTAAATATATGCCCTGCACTCTCAAAATTCCTTGTGTGGGTGCCAGTTGCAGACCATCTGTCCACTTATCAGTCAAAATATTGCAGTGGCACTTCCATAAAATAATTTAAAATGTTAATTCTATAATAACAAACAGAGTTGAAAGAGGTCTGTGACCGAAACATTCAGGATGACATCACTAATATGAAGTAGCTCAACCTCATATTAGTGATATCATCCCAAACATTTCGGTCACAGATCTTTTTCAACAGACATCCTATAAGATGTTAGTAGTCCAAGTCGACGTGTGCAAATAGTCTGTTCCAGTGCTCTGCAGCAGAACCCAGCTTTCCAGATTAATTTGTGTGTTACAAAGAAGCTGGAAACTGGGTTCTGCTGCTGCAGAGCACTGGAGTAAGCTATAACATCACCGATCGGAAGTAACTCATGCTCTTAACATATTCGTCTGTTATAATGGTACTAAATAAAGTTTTGAATGATTTTTTGGAAGTGCCAAGGCAATATTTTAACTGCGGGATCAGTAAAGGCACAGACAAGCAGAACCTGTAAACCACTGTAACTGGAGTAGCAGAAGATCGGTAAGGGAACACCTTTTTTTGTATCACTTCCCACTATGCTTTAAAAAAAAAAAAAAAAAAAATTAACAAGCTGGACAACTTTTACCTCAGAAACAAAGAAAAACCTATGCAAATCCCTAAATAAAATGTAAAAAAAATAAAAAAAATCTAAGGGACATCATTTAATTGACTAAGACGTATTTGAGAAGTGTGCTTTGGCGGATAATTGCACCAAAGTACACCCCGCAAATAAGGTAAAAACATAGCACTCATTGAGTGCTATATTAAAAGTAGGTATGGTAGCATGGCCGAGACCAGGTGAGTCAAATTGTTGCAATTGGCATTGGTTCTCTTAATATATACTGTGTGTTAATGCTATGACTAAGAGATGTTAACTCGAAACGCATCAGCCTTGTCTTGTGCCATCCTGCCACACGTTTCCAATGGAGATTCAATAAAAATTCCCATAAAAAGTAGGTCATGCAGGGAAATAAGAAAATAAATCAAAGGCAGGCCTTGCGCTGTTAAAGTATGTGGTAACGTTACTTTCAACAGCGGGTGTATTGCGGCCCTCCCCTGTTTGACTGCAATACGTTGTGTGAACATACTCTAAGGCATGTTCACACGATGTACTTGGCGCTAATGCTTTGTGTTTTTCGGGAGCTCGGCCCGATACTCGCGAAACGCTCCCGGGGCCCCTTTGACATTTCATTGTTGCGGGTATATTCCCCCAAGTAATTGACTGTCATTACCCCCCCGCACGTACAATACGATCGTTTTTGTACAACCGGGAAAGGGGAGGCTAATCCATAGCTCTCAACTTGGATTACCGAAAATTTCGGTGCCACTCGCCCTTTTTAGAGCGCAAAACGAGGAAATGCCCCGCCAAAAAATTACCCCCGTGTGAACTTCCTAATGCAAAAAAAAGTGACAGAATGGTAATTTGTTTTCAAATTTAAAAAAAAACCTTCCAAAAAAACGATTCGCACAAGCCCAATTTAAAAAATCTAAAAAAGGAATTGGCTTTCCGACGAAAACCCTAAAAAAACAGAAAAAGCTTTTTCCATGACGCTGTTATCAATACCGCACCCCCTCTGTGTCCTGCATGTTGGTTCGGGGGGTTGTTTCCCAGCAGCTGCGGGGGGGGAGGGGGGTTGACATTTTGGCAGTGAAAAGCTGTCTGTGAAAGGAACCAAAGGAAAAAAGAAAAGAAAACCATAAAAACCAAGCCCCGGGTGGATCAGATTCCTTTACATTGCGGGCCCAGATACCCCGTTTGGGGGATTTCCCGGGGGAATGTACCGCTGCACACAAACTGCCACTGGTCTTGGCCAGAATGTCATGACATGCATGGGAGCTACGGTATTCACGGGGAATCACCCCAACTACAACGGCATAAATGGTACTCAAAAGCGGGATATGGGAAATCTGAATAAGAAGCGTAATTAGAGTTTTTTACCAAAAAAAAACAAAATCACTGATAATAAAAAAACATAAAACGTGAGAACTTAATATTTAGGGATACGGTTTTCCTAGCTATTTTTTTTTTTCCAAAATTTTTTATTTTCCCAAAGTTAAAAAGGGCTGACTATTTTAAATCTAAAAATTTTTAAAGGAAACCCAAAAAACAGACTAAAAAAAATAAATCCATCCTTTTTTATCCTGTTTGTGCTGCATTTGCCAGGGGTGTCCCCCAACGTCTGTTTACTTCCTGTGTTTGTGACCCGCAGCAGTCCCCTGGGGGTCCCCGGACTTCCTTTCACATCGCCGCTCAACACGCCTTCATTTTCTGGCATTGATGTAAAGGGGAAATGGCTGTGATTGTGAAGACACCGTTTGGGGTGCAGCGGTCAAGAGCAACCGCAGAACAGGAAGTAAACCAGGGGACATGGGGGTTTTTTTTTTCGTTACCCCATGTACCCTAGCGTTTTTTTTCAACTTTAAAGGGTTTTCTCACTAAAGTTTCACAGGGGGCCTGCCGTTCGGGGCTCAACTTCATGGTTAGGTTTGGGTACATTCACTCGGCATAATTTCCACGTTTTTTCCCGCTTTAATAGGGCGAGATGTGCACTGAAAAATTTACTCAAAATACCCCGTGAACTTACCGTTAGGGTTTTTCAGACGGCTTTTTTGGGACTGATTTCACCCCGTTGCGCCCGATTTGCGCTCCAAACGGCTGAAAATAGCCCAGTCTTACGGTAATCCCAGTTCTCATAGAGAAACTATGGATTATGTCTCCTCTCCCCCTAGGACAATACCCCAAAGGGGGAAAAAAAGTGACATGCACATTATTTAGAGTGTCGCCCTTGAATAATGAGTGTCTAGGGGGCCGGCCCGAGCTGCCCGGCCCCCCCCTGCCCCCCGGCGAAGGGGGCCCCCCAAAACCCCGTCCCCCAATTACATCGGATTAACCCGTTGGAACTGTCCCTTAGGGCAGTGTTTCTAAACTCCATCCTCGGGGGACCCCAAAATAGGTCATGTTTTTTTTCTTTCCTTAGCATTGTAAGGGTAAAAAATTATGGCACAGGTTTTTAAATTTATTTCAGTGCATTCTGTGGGAGATCCTGAAAACATGACCGTTGGGGGGGTTTAAAAGGAAGGAGTTGAGAAGCAAAACCCTTGGGGTAAAACGTCCTTTTTTTCCCCATCCCCAACCCAGAGTCAGCTTTTCATACTTTCGAGCAGTTTATGAAAACGGAGCTTGAGGGGTTTTAGGCAAAAAAGACAGTTTGCCCAAAAGGATAGTTACACAGATTTTTTTTTGGCATTTTTTAATGTGTGGAAGCGGTCCAAAAATCACCTCAGAAAGGCTTAAAATTTCCCCTTTTGGATGTAATGAAAAAACCGCTATTTACAAGGTAATCCCGGAGTTTTTTTTTTTTTTTTTTTTTTTAAGCAATTACAGCCAAAAAAAAAAAGACATCAAATTCTTTGAAACAATGGGGATAGGATTTTTCAAAATCGCTTTAATACCCCTTTAATCGGGCATTACGAAGACGTCGTTGAACAACCCTAAAGTATTTTTCACCGGGGAAAATTTCGGCGGCATTTCGACGCCAAAAATTACGGTAATCCATAATTCTCATAGGAACATGGATTACGCCCCTCTCCCCGCTGGACAAATAGGTATTGTACTTTGAGGGGGATAAGGACATGTCCAATTATTGAAACCGAATCGTCCCGCGAGTAATGAATGAATGGGCCAGCATACGTAGCGGCAGTACATGTGTGAAACATACCCTAAAACCTGTTTAGATAAATGGAAAAAAAAAGGGTATGCACTCCCAAACGGTTGTGTAGGATGTAAAGTGGGGGGAAAACAACCCTTTCTGACAATCTGTAGGTTATTCAGTCCTTTTTTTTATTCCATATAAATCACTACTATGCATTACGTCCCCCCATCACATTAAAACGAAATGACAAGCTCAGAAATTTCAAGACAGTGAAACAGAAAAAAAACTTTTTGGGGTTTTTTCATGTCGCCCTAAGCAAGGAAAGGGGCAATGGGAAGTGCCCATGTTTGTTGATGGATGTTCCCCAACTTTCTCTTTTTCCCTCTGTTTAAAAGGACAACCAAAAAAGGCCAAGTGGCCCAAACATGTTGCCACTTTTTATGTCAATTAAATTACCTGAGTTTGATTTATGTTTAAATTTGATGGATGACTTTACGAATGAAAAGGATGCCCTGTGAAAAAAAACTCAATAAATGGGCCCTATAAAGTGCTGTGGATCTGCCAATTTAAAATTTGGGTGGTAATTTAAACTTCCCCCTTTCCCTGCCCACCCATATAATTATATGGCTTAGTTTTTTTTTTTCTTCCCCCACCTTTCCCAAAAGAGCCCAACTTTTTTTTTACCCCAAGACATAAGTTTTTATTTGTGCAGGAAAAAAATGCATTGTCTAATGGGCCATTGACCGGTCATAAAATGACTGGGAAACAGGAAAAAAATTCAAAGTGGGGTAAAATGTAAAAAAAAAAACTATTTGCACCATGTTTGGGGGGGTTTGGTTTTTTAGGGCTTTCATTCTTCAGTCATTTTTTTTTTTCTGCGGGTTGATACGTTTCCCAGAAATACAAAATAGTAGGGTTTTCATTATGTTTTAGAACTATATAAAAAAAAAAAAAAAATCTCCATTTTTTTAATTTTCCGCCCGCGCCATTTTCTGCGACCCTTTTAAATCTTTGGTTTTTTCCCTATGGACCAGCAAGGGCTAATTTTTGGGGCTTTTATGTAAATTTTTTTTGGTGTCATTTTGGGATAGATGCGATTTTTTTTTTTTTTAAAGGTTTCAGCAGGATAAATAAAAAATTTTAAAAATGACCTTTTTGACTTGACCTTAGAGCGTGCTCCCCAAAACCCGTCCCAGGGACCACCAACAGGTCATGTTTTCAGGATCTCCCACAGACATGACCCAAAAATTTAAAAACTTGTGCAATGTAAGGAAAGCCAAAAAAATGACTGTTTGGGGGGCCCTTGAGGGACTGGGGTTGGGGGACCCCTGCTCTGAGGGTGCGTCGTGTACTCCCTTCTGCCCAAATAAAACAATATGAAGAGAGTACAAGATGGCTTCCATGCAAACTCGGTGGGGGTATAGATCACAGTGGGAACGGCGTACGTCACCCTTTTCATCATAATGTCACAGCCCCGTCCTTTCTCTGCGGATTTTGAGGAATCCCCCTAACGGAAAAATTGCGGACACCGGGGGTACTGGTGTCTATTTGTTTATTTACAAAGTCCACCAAAAGGGGAACATTTACACACCAGCAGGGCTCAGGATAGCTTTGGTTGCCAAGTGGTACAAAAACTGCAAAAGCAAAAAGACTTTCCCAAAGAACTGTTCCTTTTTTGCTTTGCTGCCTACTGCTCCTCCCTGTACTGTGTTATGAAGCCAGATGCTTGAAGGGGTTTTTAAACTGATACTTACTTCTCCAATCACCACCTTTTTCCCCGGGTTTCAGAACTATAGCCCAAACCTTCCCCCCATGTCCCCCCCTGATAAGGTCACTTCTAGACACATGACACTGAACTAATCTGCACTACGTAAATGTGATCACAGAGGTCAGTGACTGCTGGAGTATCATTTGGGCAAATGAAAAGCGAGCATCAGTGACAGACCCGGGGGAAAAAACTGGGCTCTGAACGGTTGCAAAGGGAGAGGTAAGTAGGGTTAAATCTACTTAACCCTTACCAACCTGTGAGTATGGATACAGATCGTGCTTGTAAAAGGGGTTACGGGGCGGGGTCCCCACGTTGGTCCGCTCCACAAGCGGGGGGTGCGGCAGATTAATAAAACCCTGGAAACACAGAAATCAGAACCAGTCTGATGCCAGCTGTTTAATCCTTTTGACGCCGTGGCAGGCCGTTAAAGAATGAGAAAAAGGTGTCCCCCCTCCTCCTTCCCCCCCAAAAAACAGTTAGCGTGGAGGGAAGCCTAAAAAGGCTTCCCTAGTGCCAAGTAAGGCACTTCAAAGAACTGTCATCTTGGGACACCCCTCTGCATTATTTATATAATGCAGAAGGGGATAAACAATCGAGTGCCCTTTGTGGTCAAGCCCTAGAGGGAAAGCTTTTTAAAAAAAAAAAAAGAAAAAAAGTTTTTAAAAATATAAGAAAAATACTGAAAGTTAAAATCACCCCTTTTGGCATTTTAACAAATAAATTGGTATCGCCGTGTCCATTAAGTCTATCATTAAAAATAAAAATCATGGGAATTCCCAAAACTAACACCATAGGGGAAAAATTTACATATTACAAAAAAAAAGGAAACATAATCCAAAAGGAAAATACGTTTTTTACCGATATTTTTTGCATCCTCGCAGCCCCCTCATGCTTTTTCTGGGGCGGGGTTTCTATTTTCACAATGTCCGACCGTACCAATGGGAAGCAAAACACTGTGAGAATCCATCCTTACTTGTGGTAACCCCTCTTGTAGTGTCGATATTAGAAAAAAAAGGCAAAGGGAGAGCATCACATGGATCAGACTGCGCAGGCCAATAGCAAAGAATGCTAAATTTTACACTAGCGATGCATTGTATTGCAGTATAGTGTACAGGCAAAAAAGCGTTCCCCCCGGGGCAGGTGCCCACAGTGAAAAAAAAATACAATGGATTTTCCAGGGATTTTTTGGTGGAGGGAGGGTGTTTTTTATAAATTTTAAACTTTGTACTGTTTTAAAAAGAAAAAAAAAAAAAATGTATATACACCACATGGGGCAGGAAACTTTCAACAGAAAAATATGGCGGTGATGGAAGCCTTCACAAGGCGTTTTCCCGTCACCAGTAAAACCGATTGGGATCCCGCGATCCCTTTCTGCGGGGTCCCCGATCGGTTTTTAGGAAAATGTGTACGAAAAACCCATTCTCATTTTTATAGGCACTGAGCTTTAAGGGGGTTTTTAAAAGCCCGGAATGGGGGGCCGGTTCTTCGTGCTGTTACCACGGTTGTCCCCGCTGCAATTTTCAGCCGGGACCCCCTGTGATCCCCCCTACATAGCCCCTTATTGGACTAGGGCATCCATATGTCCAACTGTAAGGGGTTTTTAAAACTAATCAATGAAAAAAGAATACCCCTTTAAACAGAAGCATGCGCCAAAGGTGGAACTACTCCTTAAAGCATCACAGGGGGCCCCGTCGGCAAGAGCCCCAAGTCCTGACATGGCGCGCAATGACGTAATTTTACCCAACCAGGCTTCACTTGAAGAATCTGGCCTGCGCCATTGGGGAAAAGTTTAATAGGGAGTTTTTTATTTTTTTTTCTTTTTAAATAATGGGGCCCTTTATGCCCACCTGATGGGGCCTTACCTACAAAAATGCGCCTAAACTACTGTCTATAATGGTGGTCTACCTACTTGTGACCCATCTACCTACCTAATGGGCCGTGCCTACCCCATTGCCAAAGCCTACCTGCCTGGGGACTACCAACAGAGGGGGGAGGCGGAGGGGGTGTGGAAAAAATGAGAAATTCTAAGATAGTGTGCAAATTCGAAAAAGGGAAAGAGTGGTGGCCAGAAGTCATAAAGGCGGGTTGGGGATTCAGAAGAAAAGGGAAAGAAAGGAATAATCAGAAGTCCTTTTTGTAACTGTTGATGTTGCTGAGCCCCCGTACATGGTCTCTACCATATTGGTCCTTTATGGAGGGAATATACGTCTGAAACCCTGGTATATGGTATATACCACTAATGGTCACAAGGGCCAAGCCCTGAAAAAATGCTAAGACTCATTTTGTTGCCCATTCAACCAGAGAGCCCCTCTATTTTTCCAGAGCACTATATTAAACAAAAGGGGGATCTGGTTGTATGGGCAACAAAGTGAATTTTAGACCTAGAAGTTTTCATACATGTGGCCCTAAATTTCGGGAAACTGGTCTTTGTATACCGCTTTAAAATTTGTAAGGGATTGTCATATGTGGGGGTAAATTTTGGTCTGTTTGGCAGTATTAAACAGGTCCTTACGCAGGTTATTTGGTAATGTTGGTCTTTGGGATAGTGGGGTTTTCTGGGGCAGTATGATGGTTATTTATTGGAGGGATTTTGTCCTCATTACTGTGACTGCATGACTTTTTAAGGTCCTGGTAAATGTCCCATGGTCACGGGAGGGGGGTGGGGAAAGGGGGAGCGCTATCAAAACGTTGGTTTTGGGGCCCGGCTTCTCTAGTTTCTCCCCCGCATAGCACTTAAGTTTTGGCACAATAGACGCACCCCTGGATTCAATCATCAAGTGTAGGTTTTAATAAAAAGGGCAAAAGTAGTCCAAATTTGGACTGTGTGCCCCATATTCTATGGCCCTCACCTAGGTTATGATACATGTATTACAGTATCCCGACAAGACACCACAAATGGGGGCCATGATATGATGTGAATGGGCTTCCTTCTGCCAAGTTTCTCCACACCTTCCTAAAGCTTTTGCAACCTTACCGTATATATAGGCACCAGTTATAGTAAAGCCCATTCAATTAGAACTTGGGACACCCTGTCCCTTTTTTTAGTCTTTTTTAAGTGCCCGGAAAAAAATTGGAAATGGCCCGAAAACGCTGGGAAAAAATAGATGCAAAGACCCAGATAAATCTAGGAAGGCTACAGGAAGTGATGGCACAGGGGTCCCCGCCGCTGGGCCCGTCCCCCCGCCGGGGAAACCCGCCGCTGAGCCCGCCACCCCGGGGGAAACCCCCCGTGGGGCCCGCCACCCGCCGGGGGGGGGGCCCGTCCCCGCGGGGGGGAACCCGCCGCTGGGCCCCGCCCACCCCGCCGGGGGGGGGCCCTCCCCCCTCGAGGGAGGGAAACCCCCCCCACCCCCCCGGCCCGGGGGGGGGCCCCCTCCCTCGCAGGGAGGGGAACCCCCCCCCCCCGCCGGGGGGGGGCCCCCTTTCCCCCCGAGGCAGGGGAACCCCCCCCACCCCGCCCGGGGGGGGGCCCCCTCCCCCCCGCAGGAGGGGAAAACCCCCCCCACCCCGCCGGGGGGGGGGGCCGTCCCCTCGCAGGCAGGGGAACCCCGCCGCTGGGCCCGCCACCCCGCCCGGGGGGGGGCCCGTCCCCGCGCAGGCGGGGAACCCCAGCCGCTGGGCCCGTCCCCCCCCGGGGAACCCCCCGCTGAGCCCGCCACCCCGCAGGGGGGAAAAACCCCCCCCGTGGGCCCCCCACCCGCCGGGGGGGGGGGGGCCCGTCCCCTCGCAGGGGAAAACCCCGCCGTGGGCCCGCACCCCGCCCGGGGGGGGGGCCCCCCGTCCCCTCGAGGGGGGAACCCGCCCCTGGGGGTCACCCCGCAGGGGGGAAAAACCCCCCCGCTGGGGCCCGTCACCCCGCGGGGGAAAAACCCCCGGGGGCCCGTCACCCCCCCGGGGGGAACCCCCCCCCGTGGGGCCCGTCACCCCGCGGGGGAACCCCCCCCGCTGGGGCCCGTCACCCCGCGGGGAACCCCGCCCTGGGGGGCCCGTCAACCCCCCGGGGCCCCCCGCCGCTGGGGGCCTTCACCCCGCA
>JAODAL010082991.1:0-11398 GCA_025379985.1 Phyllomedusa bahiana
TATGAGCTGGACACCATCTACTCCACATTAGAGGCTGGTGGTTTGAGCTGGACACCATCACCTCCACAATAGAGGCTGGTGGTATGAGCTGGACACCATCGACTCCACAATAGAGGCTGGGGTATAGCTGGACACCATCACCTCCACAATAGAGGCTGGTGGTATGAGCTGGACACCATCGACTCCACAATAGAGGTGGGGTATGAGCGGACACCATCACCCCCAAAATAGGGGCGGGTGGTTGAGCTGGACACCATCGATCCACAATAAGGCGGTGGTATGGCTGGAAACACCATCACCCCACAATAGAGGCGGTGTTAGCGGGAAACCCCCCCATCACCCACAATAGAGGCGGGTGGGTATGACGGGAAAAACCCCACACCTCCCAATAGGGGATGGGGTAGAACTGGAAGCCCCACAAAGAGGCTGGTGGTATGAGCTGGACACCATCACCTCCACAATAGAGGCTGGTGGTATAGCGACCCATCACCTACAATAGAGGCTGGTGTTATGAGCTGGACACCATCGACTCCACAATAGAGGCTGGTGGTATGAGCTGGACACCATCACCTCCACAATAGAGGCTGGTGGTATGAGCTGGACACCATCGACTCCACAATAGAGGCTGGTGGTATGAGCTGGACACCATCGACCCACAATAAGGCGGGTTGGATGAGCTGGACCCACACCTCCACAATAGGGGCTGGGGGATGACGGGACACCTCACCTCCACAATAGAGGCGGTGGTAGAGCAAACCCTCCCTCCACAATAGAGGATGGCGGTATGAACTGGACACCTCCACAATAGAGGCGGGTGTATGACGGACACCATCGACCCCACAATAAGGCTGGGGGGATGACTGGACACCTCACCCCCACAATAGGGCTGTGGTTGAGCAGTCCCAGAAATGCTGAACCGGGATTTGGTTTGAGAGGGTGGGAGGGTATGATGAGTGCTGGGCCTGGTACACATGAGGGAGTTGGGGTCTGATGAAGTCTGAAGGGTCAGGTGCCATCGATCTGAATTGTACAGTTCCCAGTGTATAGTCAGACTGTACAGATTGTATTATCAGATTGTACAGATCACATTGTATTATCCAAATGTACTGATCGCATTGTGTTATTAAACTGTATTTTCAGACCGTACAGTTCCCATTCTATGGTCAAATTGTACAGACCGCATTGTACTATCGGATTGTACAGACCGCATTGTACTATCGGATTGTACAGACCGCATTGTACTATCGGATTGTACAGACCGCATTGTACTATCGTATTGTTTTTGTTTTTTAACTGTAAATTTTTATTAAAGTTTTAAATACAAAAATACGATCAACAAACCGACAAAAACATCAAAGAAAAAGACAACAAAAACCAAGGGCCGGGCTCGTTTCTTGTAATAATCCTCGTAGCGATGACGGGGAAAAAATAAATTCCATTAAATTAAATTCCCATTAAAAAAAATTTTTGTGCGGCCCCAAAAATTTGGCGAGAAAAAGTGCAGAACCGTTTCGTGCCTCCGCGTCACTTTTCAGATGCTTTTTCATAGCCCGCTCCTGCCTCCTGGGGTCTGTGTCCCCATCGCCTTCTAGGGGGCCAGGAGCGAGTGCTGTGAAAAAGCTCTTGGGGAAAGGGGGGCGGGGGCACGAAAGGTTCTGCACGTTACTCGCAACCTTGGGCTCGCACCTTTAAAATTTTAATGGAAAAAAAATTTATTTTTATCCCCCGTCTATCGCTACGGGGGATATTTCCAAAAAACAGCGCCCGGCCCCTTGGGTTTTTTTTTTTTTATTTTCCCTAGCGCCTTTTTTGGCTCCGGTGGGTTAGGATAAAACGGCCGCGTTTCCGAGGGCCCTATTTGGGGCCCCCCATTCTCATGAGTGTTGTGCCCTCTACCAAAAATCGCACAACCCACCAGGGGAGCGCCCTCTATTTTTATTTTATATATTGTATTGTATTGGAAGTACTTCACGAAACTATCAAGAGATACTTGCAAACAAAGTATAAAAACAAAGTGCGTATTAAAAAAGTAGATCTCCTAACTGCAACCCAATAGCGCCCTTTCCCGGAGCCGTGAGAAACAGACCCGTGACGGGTTTAAAAAGCACAGTTTCCTACAAAACATAAAAAAGACAGTACTATCGGTTTTTTTCGACCCCCATTGTACTATCCGTAACTACACCGAGGGAAGTGGTCATAATAATGTGACTGGAGTGTGTATATACACATATTACACATATACACTGTATATAACTACACTGAGCGGAGTATTCATAATAATGTGACTGGAGTGTGGATATACACATATTACACATATCAACTGTATATAACTACACCGAGGGGAGTGGTCATAATAATGTGACTGGAGTGTGTATATACACATATTACACATATACACTGTATATAACTACACTGAGGGGAGTGGTCATAATAATGTGACTGGAGGATGTATATACACATACTACATGTATACACTGTATGTAACTACACTGAGGGGAGGAAGTGGTCATAATAATGTGACTGGAGTGTGTATATACGCATACTACATGTATACACTGTATATAACTACACTGAGGGGAGGGAGTGGTCATAATAATGTGACTGGAGGGTGTATATACACATACTACATGTATACACTGTATGTAACTACACTGAGGGATGGTCATAATCATGTCTGGAGGTGTAATAGACATACTACATGTAACATGTATATAACTACACGAGGGGAGGAAGGGCAAATAATGTGACTGGGGTGTTATATCGCTACAAAAAGATACACTGTATATAACACACGAGGGGAGGATGGTCATAATAATGTACTGGGGGTGTATATACAAACACAGAAAACGTATGAACACCTGAGGGAGTGTTATAAAATTGAAGGAGGTTGTATATCCATATTTTTCCAACTTAGAAATTTAAAACAGAATTTATGTTTGGTGTCCACCCCCTTTAAAAAAACACACCCCTCCACCAACTGCATAACGGCTTTGGAAAAAGCCGGAGATGCCCTTTTAGCCAGGTTGTAGCCCCCCCCCATAACTAGGAAATGCCCCTTTTAGGCGGTAGATGCCCCCTTGTAGCCAAGAGATGCCCCCTCTGTGCCCAAATAGACCAAATTTTTTAGCCAAATTCCCCCCTTTTTTAGCCAGGGAGGTGCCCCCCTTTGTTACCAGGTAGGGGCCCCCCTTTTTTACCAGGTAGTGCCCCCATTGAGCCCGGTAGATGCCCCCATTTTACCCGGTAGTGCCCCCATTGTTAGCCAGGGAGTGCCCCCTTGTTCCACTAATGCCCCCTTGTTACCAGGTAAATGCCCCCTCTGTTGCAGTAGTGCCCCCATTGTTGCCAGGTAGATGCCCCCCTTTTATCAGGTAAGCCCCCTCGTTGCCAGGCATTGTCCCTTCTGTTGCCAGGGGAGATGCCCCCCCTTTTAGCCAGGTAGATCCCCCTTTTTGTCAGGTAATCCCCCCCCTGTTCCCGGGAGTGGGCCCTTTTGTTCCAGGTAAGCCCCCAGTTAGCCAGGGAGATGCCCCCTCTGTTGCCAGGGGTTTTTTCCCCTTTTTTTTTAGGGAGTTGCCCCCATTGTAGCCAGGTTTGGCCCCCTTATACTAATAAAAAAAAAATAAAAAAAATCACTTACCTCACCAGGGCCCCGGGAGCTCCGGATATCTCCGACCCTCAGCGACGCGGGGGGTGAAGCACCGCGCGTCACCCGCGCAAACCCCTGACCTGTAGAAAGGCGCAACTGGCCTGTACATACAGGGAGGAGGAGGAGGGAGCGATCCCGCTGCCTCCTCCCCGCCCCGGCGCTGTACATACAGAGGGGGAAGGGGGGAAGCACCCTGCTGCCCCCCCCCCCACCGCGCTGTACAAAAGGGGGGAGGGAGCGATCCCTGCTGCCTCCCCCTGCACCTGGCGGTACATAAGGGGGAGGAGGAGCGATCCCTTCTGCCTCCTCCCCCCACACCGGCCCCGCGTAATACAGGGGAAGGGGGGAGGGGAGCGATCCCTGCTGCCTCCTCCCCGCACACCGCGCTGTACTACAGAGGGAGGGGGGAGGGGGACATCCCTGCTGCCTCCTCCCCCACCCGGCGCGTACATACAAGGGAGGAGGGAGGAGGGAGCGATCCCTGCTGCCTCCTCCCCGCACACCGGCTGGCGCTGTACATACAGAGAGAGGAGGGAGGAGGGAACGATCCCTGCTGCCTCCTCCCCGCACACCGGCGCTGTAAAGACAGGGAGAGGAGGGAGGAGGGAGCGATCCCTGCTGCCTCCTCCCCGCACACCGGTGCTGTAATACAGGGGGAGAAGGGAGGAGGGAGCGATCCCTGCTGCCTCCCCCTGCACACTGGGCTGTACAACGGGGGGGGAGGAGCATCCCTGCGCCTCCTCCCTCAACCCGGCCGTACAACAGGGGAGGAGGGAGGATCCCTGCTGCCTCCTCCCTGCACCCGGCCTTACTACGGGGGAGAAGGGAGGAGGGGGCATCCCTGTGCCTCCTCCCCCCCCACCCCCGGCGCTGTCAACAGGGGGAGAAGGGAGGAGGGGCGTTTCCCTCCTCCTCCCCCCTGCCCCCGCGCTGTACATACAGGGGAGGGGGGCGATCCCCCCCTGCCTCCTCCCCCACACCGCGCTGTACATACAGGGGGAGGGGGGACGAAACCCTCTGCCTCCTCCCCGCACACCGGCGCTGACATACAGGGGGAGGAGGGAGGGGGGAGCATCCCCGCTGCCCCTCCCCGCACACCGCCGGCGCTTACATACAGGGGGAGGAGGGAACGATCCCTGCTGCCTCCCCCCCAACCCCCCCGGCGCTGTACAAAACAGGGGGGAGGGGGAGGGAGGACCCGTCCTCCCCCCCGCCACCACCGGGGGGCTGTACATACAGGGGGGGAAGGAGGGGGAGCGATCCCTCCTGCCTCCTCCCTGCACACTGGCGCTGTACATACAGGGGGGGGAGGGGGCGATCCCGCTGCCCTCCCCCGCACACCGGCCGGGCCTGTACATACAGGGGAGAGGAGGGGGGAGCGATCCCTCTGCCTCCCCCCGCACAAACCCCGCTGTACATACAAGGGGGGAAGGGAGGAGGGAGCGATCCCCTCCTCCCCCCCCCACACCGGGCGGCGCTGTACAACAGAGAGAGGAGGGAGGAGGGAACGACCCTCTGCCTCCTCCCCGCACACCGGCGCGTCATACAGAGGGAGAAGGGAGGGGGAGCGATCCCCTGCCCCCCCTCCCCGCACACCGGCGCTGTACATACAAGGGAGGAGGGGGAGGAGCATCCCCGCTGCCTCCCCCCCGCACACCGGCGGGGCTGTACAAAGGAGGGAGGAGGAGCGATCCCTCCTGCCCCTCCCCCCCGCACACCGGGGCCCGTACAACAGGGGGGGGGGGGACGATCCCTGCTCCTCCTCCCCGCACACCGCCGTACATACAGGGGGAGGGGGGAGCGATCCCTGCTGCCTCCCCCCCGCACACCGGGGGCTGTACATACAGGGGGAGGAGGGGGGGGACCCTGTGCCTCCCCCCCGCACACCGCGCGTACTACAGGAGAGGGGGGAGCGATCCCCGCTTCCTCCTCCCCGCACACCGGGGCGTACATACAGGGGGGGGAGGGAGGAGGGAGCGACCCTGCTGCCTCCTCCCCCACACCGGGGCTGTACAACAGAGGGAGAAGGGAGGAGGGACGATCCCCCCTGCCTCCTCCCCCGCACACCGGCGCTGTACAACAGGGGAGGAGGAGGGGGACGATCCCTCTGGCTCCTCCCCCCACACCGGGGCCGGGGCTGTACATACGGGGGGGGGAGGGGGGAGGGAGCGATCCCCCCTGCCTCCTCCCCGCACACCGGCCGGCGCTGTACATACAGGGGGAGAAGGGAGGGAGGGTCCCTCCTGCCTCCTCCCCCCCACCCCCGGCGCTGTACATACAGGGGGAGGGGGGAGGTCCCTGCTGCCTCCTCCCCCCCACCCGGGGGTTTTTCATACAGGGGGAAGGGGAGGAGGGAGCGTCCCTGCGCCTCCTCCCCGCACACCGGCGCTGTACATACAGGGGAGGAGGGAGGAGGGGGCGATCCCTCCTGCCTCCTCCCCCCCCACCGGCGCTTACATAAAAGGGGGAGGGGGAGAGGGGGCGATCCCGCTGGTCCTCCCCCCCACACCGGCCGGTACATACGAGGAGAAGGGAGGAGGGGGCGATCCCTGTGGCTCCTCCCCGCACACCGGCCGGCGCTGACATACAGAAGGGGGAGGAGGAGGGAGCGAACCCTGCTGCCCCTCCCCGCACACCGGGGGCGTACATACAGGGGAGGAGGGAGGAGGGGCGATCCCTGCTGCCCCTCCCCGCACACCGGGGCCCGGGTAATACAGAGGGAGAAGGAGGAGGGACGATCCCCCCGCCTCCCCCCGCACACCGCCGCGCTTACATACAGGGGGAGGGGGGGAGGAGGGCGATCCCTGCTTTTCCTCCCCCCGCACACCCGGCGCGTCATACAGAGGGAGGGGGAGCGATCCCTCCTGCCCCCCCGCACACGGCCGCGCTGTACAACAGGGGAGAAGGGAGGGGGGAGCGTCCCTCCCCGCCTCCTCCCCGCACACCGGCCGGCGCGTACATACAGGGGGGGGAGGGGGAGGGGGCGATCCCCGCTGCCCCCCCCCACACCGCGCTGTACATACGGGGGGGGAGGGACGACCCTCCTGCCTCCTCCCCCAACACCGGCGCTGTACATACAGGGGGGGGAGGGAGGAGGGAGCATCCCTCCTGCCCTCCCCGCACACCCGTGTACATAAGGGGGGGGAGGAGCGATCCCCTGCCCCCCTCCCCGCACACCGCCGGTACATACAAGGGAGAAGGGAGGAGGGAGCGATCCCGCTGCCTCCTCCCCGAACCGGCCCCCGGGGACATACAGAGGGAGAAGGAGGAGGGAGCATCCCGCTGGGTCCTCCCCGCACACCGGCCGGCGCTTTACATACAGAAGGGAGGGAGGGGAGCGATCCCGCTGCCCCCCCCCCCCCCACCGGCCTGACATACAGGGGAGGAGGGACGATCCCTGCTGCCTCCTCCCCGACCCCCCGGCCGGGTCATACAGAGGGGGAAAGGGAGGAGGAGCGATCCCTCCCGCCTCCTCCCCCCACACCGGGCCCGGGGCTGTACATACAGGGGGGGGAGGGAGGAGGGGGCGATCCCCGCGCCTCCCTCCCCGCAACCCGGCCGTACATACAGAGGGAGGAGGGAGCGATCCCTCCGCCTCCTCCCTGCACACCCGGCCGGCCTTACATACAGGGGAGAAAGGGAGGGGGGAGCGATCCCTCCTGCCTCCCCCCCGCACACCGGGGGCTGAATACAGGGGGAGGAGGGACGATCCCTGCTGCCTCCTCCCCGCACACCGTGCTGTAAACAGGGGGGGGAGGGGGGAAAGCATCCCTCCTGCCTCCTCCCCGACACCGGCGGTACATACAGGGGAGGAGGGAGGGGGAGCGATCCCCCGCCTCCCCCCGCACACCGGCGCTGTACATACAGGGGGGGGGGGGAGCGATCCCCTGCCTCCTCCCCCCACACCGGCCGGGTACATACAGAGGGGGAAAGGGGGGAGGGGCGATCCCTCTGCCTCCTCCCCGCACACCGGCCGGGTACATACAGAGGGAGAAGGGAGGAGGGAGCGATCCCTGCTGGCTCCTCCCCGCACACCGGCAGGCGCTGTACATACAGAAGGAGGAGGGCGCGATCCCTGCTGCCTCCCCCCCGCACACCGGCGCTGTAAACAGGGGAGGGGGAGGAGGGAGCACCCTGCTGCCCCCCTCCCCCACACCCCGGGTACTACAGAGGAGAAGGGAGGGGGAGCGATCCCTCCTGCCTCCTCCCCCCCACACCGCCGGCGCTGTACATACAGGGGGGGGAGGGGGGAGGGAGCGATCCCTGCTGCCCCCTCCCCCCACACCGGGGCCGTACATACAGAGGAGGAGGGGGGCGATCCCTGCTCCCCCTCCCTGCACACCCGGGGCTGAAAACAGAGGGAAAAGGAGGGGGGACATCCCTGCTGCCTCCTCCCCCACACCGGCCGGCGCGTACATACAGAGGGGAGGGGGAACGATCCCTGTGCCGCCTCCCCGCACTCCGCCGGCCTGTACATAAGAAAAGGGGAGGAGGGAAAAGATCCCCTGCCCTCCTCCCCTGCACCCCCGGCCGGCGCTGTCATAAGAGGGGAAGGGAAGGGGGAAAATCCCTGCTGCCTCCTCCCCGCACACCGGGCCGGGGGCTGTCATACAGGGGGAGGAAGGGAAACGATCCCTCCTTCCTCCTCCCCGCACCGGCCGGCCGTACATACAGAGGGAGGAGGGGGCGATCCCGCTCCCCCTCCCCCACCCGGGGCTGTACATACAGAGGGGGGAGGGGCGATCCGCGCCTCCTCCCGCACACCCCGCTGTACATACAAAGGGAGGAGGGAGCGATCCCTCTGCCCCTCCCCCACACCGGTGCTGTACATACAGAGGGAGGAGGGAGCAATGCCTGCTGCCTCCTCCCCACACACCGGCCGGCGCTGTACATACAGAGGAAGAAGGGAGGAGGGAACGATCCCTGCTGCCTCCTCCCCTGCACTCCCCGGCCCGTACAACAGAGGGAGAAGGGAGGAGGAACGTCCCGCTCCCCCCCTCCCCGCACACGGGCCGCGCTGTACAAAAGGGAGGAGGGGGCGATTTCCCCGCCCCCCTCCTCCCCCACAAAAACCGGCGCTGTACATACAGGGGGAGGAGGGAGCGATCCCTGCTGCCTCCTCCCTGCACACTGGCGCTGTACATAAGGAGGGAGGAGGGAGCGATCCCTGCTGCCTCCTCCCCGCCACCGGGCCGGCGCTGTACATACAGGGGGGGGAGGGGAACGATCCCCGCTGCCTCCTCCCCGCACACCGCCCGCGTAATCAGGGGGAGAAGGGAGGAGGGACGATCCCTGCTGCCTCCTCCCCCCACACCGCCGGCCTGTACATACAGGGAGAGGAGGGGGAGGGGGCGACCCTGCGCCTCCTCCCCGCACACCCCTGTCATACAGTGGGGGAAGGGGGGAGGGAGCATCCCGCTGCCTCCTCCCCGCACACCGGCCTGTACTACAGGGGGAGGAGGGAGCGTCCCTGCTTTTGGGGGGGGGGGCCCCCCCCACCAACCGGGGCTTACATACAGTGGGAAAGGGGGGGGGAGCGACCCTGCGCCTTTCCCCCCCGCCACCGGCCGGGGGCGACATACAGGGGGAGGAGGGAGCGATCCCCCTGCCTCCTCCCCGCACACCCGGGGCTGTAATAGGAGGGAGGGGAGCGATCCCCTCGCCCCTCCCCGCACACCCCCTGTACATACAGGGGAGGAGGGAGCAATGCCTGCTGCCTCCCCCCCACACCCGCTGTACAAAAGGAGGGAGGAGGGGGCGACCCGCTGCCCCTCCCGCACACCGGCCTGTACATAAGGGGGAGAAGGGAGAGGGGGCGATCCCTGCTCCTCCTCCCCCCACACCGCCGGCGCTGTACATACAGGGGGAGGGGGGACGATCCCTGCTGCCTCCTCCCCGCACACCGGGGCCTGTACAAAGGGGGAGGAGGGAGCGACCCTGCTTCCTCCTCCCCGCACACCGGCCCCGCGTACATACAGGGGAGGAGGGGGCGTCCCTGCTGCCCCCTCCCCGCACACCGGCCTTTTTTACATAAGGGGGGAGGGCGACCCTGGCCTCCTCCCCCGCAACCGGGGTGTACATAAGGGGGAAAACATCCCCTCCCCCCCCTCCCCCCGCACACCGGGGCCCGTACAAAGGAGGAGGAGGGAGCGATCCCCGCTGCCCTCCCCGCACACCCCGGGGGCTGACATACAGGGGAGGGGAAGATCCCTCCCGCCCCTCCCGCACACCCGGGCCCGGGGACAACAGGGGGAGAAGGGAGGAAAGGGGGGAAAGGGGTCCCTCGCCTCCTCCCCCCACACCGGCCGGCGCTGTACATACAGAGGGAGGAGGGAAAGATCCCTCCTCCCCCCCTGCACACCGCCGGACATACAGGGGGAAAGGGAGAGGGACGATCCCTGCTCCTCCCCCCGCACACCGGGGCTGTACATAAGGAGGGAGGAGGGAGGAGGGAAAGATCCCTTCTGCCTCCCCCCGCACACCGGGCCCGTACATAAGGAGGGAGGAGGGAGGGGGGAAGATCCCTTCTGCCTCCTCCCCGCATAGCTAGACTCCGGGCGGGTGAACGGGGGCAGCGGCCGCTTTACCCGCCTGTGGGAACGGGCCGGCGGCGCCAAGTACGCACCACGTTCCCGGGACTGTGTCTATGGCAGTTGTGTGGGGAGGGGGCCCTCCACAGCCGGTACAATTTTTATTTGACAAGAACTGACTGTTATTAAATTTCATTTCTATGTATTTAATGGATGTTTACTGCTCTGAATCTGGAGATGGATTTGGGGGGTGGGCTGGGGTTTTGTTTTTGGGGGGTAAAAATTAAATTTTTTTCTTACAAGACATATCGTTTTTTTGTATTACTTTATATCTGACCAATAAAAAGTTTTTTGGTTAAAAAAAAAGAGTAGCGCCCCCCTACTCACGCCCCGTCATTTTAAAAAGCCCCCCTGGGGCGGGGTTTCGGGCCAAATCGCCGGGGTGGCAGGGGGGGGGACCCCAAATAGGGCGGACCCCCCCCCCCCCCCGCCAAAAACGGGGGAGTTGGCAAGTATGGTATAAAACAATACAAAATTAACACGAAGAACTACACTGAGGGGATGGTCATAAAAAAGTGACTGAGGAGTATATACACATACATTATACACTTAAAAACACACTGAGGGGGGGAAATGGGCATAAAATGTGACGGGTTGTATATACACATACTACAGATACCAAATATAACTACACTGAAGGGAGGACGTGGTCATAATAATGTGACTGGATTATATACATTCAAGTCACTCGGTTCCCTCTCTATCACCTGCGTACACGCAAACCGCATCGCTGTGAGAGACCCCGCCCCCCCTCTTTGGCGCATGCTCAGTGTCACTCTTTGCGCCACCCTCAGGGAAGCGTCATGACTACTCGTGACGTCACGCTACAGCCCCGCCCCCTTTGTCCCTGCCGGGCCACCGTCGTGCGGTCTCCTCAGTGCGGGGCTTCGCCGTGAGGTGACTGCGGGCTCCCGGCGGGAGGAATAGGCAGCGGCGCCTCCCGGGAACCATGAAGAAGGACGTGCGCATCCTCCTGGTGGGAGAACGTAAGGGCCCGGCCCCCAGCGCGTCCGCAGCGACTGTAACAGTGTCCTTATAACATTGTCATCCCCGATAACCTTCTATGTCCTGCAGATAAGAGTGTTACGTCCCCACCCCTATAGAAGAGACTGCTACCCCCCCCCTATAGAAGAGACTGCTACCCCCGCCCCCTATAGAA
>JAODAL010082992.1:0-11397 GCA_025379985.1 Phyllomedusa bahiana
GCCGCCCCAAAATATTTCCCCCCCCCGCCTCTATTCTGAAAACTGTTTTGGGTGGCCGGCCCCCAAAAAAGGGACCCGGAAGCCCCCCCCCCGAAAATGCCGGGGGATCTTTTAATAGATTTATGCACAATTTTAAACCTTAATTTAAACGCATAATCAAAAAAATTTTTTATCACCAAAAAAACCCTTGGGCCCATTTTTAACTTTTTCGATTAAAAAAATGCTCAACCCGTAGTCATGTGCCTTCACTTGACATTTAAATGGGGATGCTTTTTTCCCTTTTTACATCTTGGATGGCAATGGGATACCTCCCAACTTTTAGAGATTGCAAAAAAGGACAAAATCAAAGGGCCCCACCTCTAAACCATGCCCAAACAGATGACAACAACCAAGATCTGCCCATAACCGCCAAAACCCAAAAAACCCTGACATCCCCCACCAGGACATTCCTATAAAACCCCGGGCCCCAAAAAATAAATTTCCCCCAAATTTTTTTTTTGGTAGCCAAAAAAAGGGGGACATTTTTTAGGGTTGGGAAATTTTAACCCAAAGATGAAATAAAAAAGTAAATTGTTTTTGTACTATTTTAGTAGGAAGCAATCAGATACTTTTTTTACAAAACAAGAGTCAGTTTAATTTACCCCAAATAAATTTCCCAAATTAAAAAAAAGGGGGACAAAATTTTCCCGAAACCAAGAAAAGGAAAAGGAGGGGCAAGGGGTTTAAAAAAAAAAGGGATTTTCCCCCCAAAATAGGGGCCCTTTTGGGAATATGGTAATGCCAAAGTGATGGTACGTGAAATTTCCCGAACTCCTTTTTTTTCTGCAGGGTCACTATTGACTCACAAATCAGGGGGGTTTAAAAAAGGGGGGCCAAAGGGGTAAAAGTGGGTTTTTCAAAAATTGCCCTTAAACCCCGGAAAAAGTGGGTTTAAATGCAAAAATGGTGGAAAATTTTTTTTGGTTTTTTTAACAACTGCAAAACCTATTTTTTTTTGTTTTTTAATTATACCCTTTGGGGAACCCCCCTTTTAAAGGCTTTTCTTGCCTGTCCCAAGGGCCAAAAAAAGGGAAAAAAACCAATAAATAGCAACTGGAATACCTCCCGGTTCTATTGGATTTTTTGCCCTGGGACTCTGTTTTAAAAGGGTTGCCTTAATCTTTCATTGGCTTTCCTTGACCAAATTTTTGGGCAAAAAAAGGGAGCAGACAAAGAATGATAAACGGGGGGACAGACACAATGGAAAAAAAAAATTTGAAAGCGATGTCAGATGGCTGAGGTAAAAACAAGGGGAGCGTGCAGATAATGAATCAGAAGACAAGAGAGTAACCGAACACAAGCCAGATTCCAGAGCCAGAGATATCCAAATAGCAAACACAATAGCCAGGTTACAAGAGCAATCACAGGCATAGACTGAGAAAACAGAGAGGTTGAAATATCACTCCCCAGCCAGATATTTAAAACCATTTAGGTTCCATAAAGAACCCTGACTGGGGTTGGAAAGAGACCAAAACATTTTAAAAAGGGGGGGCATAAAACACTTTGCTAACAGTAACCCTTTTTAAACGAACGGTTTCACTGGACCCTTAGGTCTAGTACCAGGCTTACTCGGGAAAATTTTATGTGGAATGCCTTAACAAGTCGATTAGTATGAACGGACGAGGCTGGAACTTTGACTATAACTGTCTTTTACAGCAGCAGGGCCCCCCAAAAACCAGCAAAAAGGGACCTTTCGGACTCTTAAAAAATTAGCATGAAGAAATTACTATTTAAAGCAAGATTTTTTTGAATAGGACAATAGGAAAAAATATTAAAAAGGTCAGGATTTGTTCACAGTCTCCTTTTGAAGAACTGTACTCCAAAGAAAGGGCAAATCAACAGTGTTTTTAAAAATGCCAACTTTGCAACGGCAAATAGGATATAAACAAATTTTTTCTATGCATTATCAGGAAATGGGGTCATATGGAATAACCCTCACAGCAAATCAAGTGTCCTAAATGCTTAGACTTTGCAATGGGCAAATAGGATTATTGAACAGAAATTTTTTATGGAATATCTTTTACAAAACTCCCTAACTCCCTAACTATTGCTGTATATAATTCCCTGAGCTAGCTGCCCCCCCTTCCCCCTGAGTAATTTAAGTAGCAGCTTTTCCTGTGTTAAATCACTACTAAAGGGTGTTTCTGCCTGCTGACAAACCACAGACAGAGGCAGCAGTGTGTTCACTAAAAAGAGAAAAGGTGGAAAAGGGCATTTAACAGAAATATAGTGACATACACATAAGATGGTCATGTGATTTTTTAGCAGTCAATGAGATCCTAAAACCCTCAGTGGTGACGTTTTTGACCCCCCCCCCTCTGTGCACTGCACTGATTGGCTGGCCGTCAAAACTGAAGGAAGCAGCTGAAAAAGGCGCCGAACGCCTGTCCCGAACTTTGCGGAAAAAATTTTGGGGCTCAATTTGAGTTCGGAAAATACTTTTTCTGAAGGGTTTTCAGCTCAATTACTACCAATAACGTTACTACATAAGGACCTGATTATACCACCAGAACATGACCACATATACCAAACTCTAATGACTGATTGACACCCCTACTATTACTGAAAAAAAAAAACAGTATACAAAGACCAATATTACTCCCCGTATAGTGACTATATAGGTTGGTAGTATCAGTGTACACAGGTGCTCTACAGACTGCATTTTAAAACCACCATATAGGGACCCACAGAGTTGTAGATATAAAATGTACATAGATTCTGCAGATTTATAAGTGATTACAGTGCGTTACATTTGTGACTCTCAGGTGATGTTTCTCTGGCGAGTCGTTGTCTTTCCCCTTTTGTTCGCATTCGGTCCAGACCGCCAAAGATGACTTCTCCCCCGGCAAGACTCGTCCCTGCACATTTGGACATAAATATCTTAGAATCTTCACTTTTCCAGCACCTCAATCCGTGCCCACCACCTCTGTGCAAAATTTCAAGAGGTGGCAGAGGGGTATAGGCCGTAGCTGAGAGGCCCAGTCTCCTAAATGGGAGGAACAGAGGATTCAGTCCCTGGAGTTCGTGTCACAGCTATGGTCTGTACCCCTCAAATCATATTACCAGGATAGGTAGACCCCATTAGATAACTTGCTTGGCTCCAGGTCGGTAGGCAGTACATAGGCCCAGTGTAGGTAGGCAGTATATTGGCCTCAGGTAGGTAGATTGGTCCTAGATATGCAGTAGTTAGGCAGGTCTCAGGTAGGTAGGCTACAGGTAGGTAGATTGGTCCTAGGTAGGTAGTAGTTAGGCCTCACTTAGGTAGGCAGCCCAAAGGTAGGTAGGTAGGCTGTTGTTAGGCCCCAGGTAGTTAAGTAGGCAGTAGGTGGGCCACAGTTAGGCTGTAGTTGGCCCCTGGTAGCCAGGTAGATAGGTTATAACTAGGTCCCACATAGGTAGGTAGCTAAATTGTTTATAGGGATCCCCAAATAGGCAGGCAGGCTACGGAGGGCCCATTTAAGCAGGCAGGAATTAGGCAGGCTATAGGGGCCCCAGATTGGTTGGCAGGCAGTGTTTAGGTAGGGTATAGGGGCCTATAGAGGCAGGCAGGGTTTATGTAGGCTATAGTATCCCCATATAGGCAGGCAGGTTTTAGGTTACTATAGGGCCACCATGCAGACAGGCAGGATTCAAGTAGAGTATAGCGCCCCATATATGTAGGCGTGCATGGTTTAGGTAGCTATAGGGCCCCATATAGGCAGGCAGGGTTTAGGTGGCTATAGGGCCCCATATAGGCAGTCATGGAGGATTTAAGTAGCAATAGGGCCCCATATAGGCAGGCAGAGTTTAGGTAGCTATAGGGGGACATAAAGATAGGAAGGAAGCTGTCGCATCCCTGTTCTCTAGATGTTTGAGCAGGCGCACTCCAAACTTTGGCACATTTTGAGGCGGAAGGGATACTTTGTAATGCGCCCAAGATGTGGGAGCATTCTGGGGGCGCGTTGCAACACAACTATATGATTCTACACATTTATGAATGTTTGATGCCAAAGCTAGGTGCATAACTGTTAGAACAGCCAGACCAAGTTAAAAGTGGTCTACCTGAGCCCAAAATTGTCGTGGTGGAACTGGATTTGCCATTGAGGCAAAAAAAAAAAAATAATTATTTCTTAACTTATACCACTAAAATAATACAAACAAATTTAGAATAATTATCAAACTATATAAAATTAAATAATATAAAATAAATATTAAGTTATATAATATCCCTAAAAAATTTATAGTATGAAATGATTTCATTTAAAATTAATATTAAATTAAATAACATAAATGAATTAAACCAATACAGCTTCTACCATTAATTCTGTTATTATAGTATTATCAGTGATTACATACACATCACAGTAGGCTGGAAATAAAAGAAAAGGTGTAAGAATAGCATGTCAATCTATGGTAGTTTCTACTCACTGACCTGCTATTTTACTGTATATATCAGTAAGCATGGCCCAAGATGTCAGGAATTCTGTGGAGTCTTTTCTACTTTTTTACTACGTGGCACAGATAGATTTAGCGCCAGGATTATACCGACAATGCACTTGAAAGCTATTTAGATTTTGCCTCTATGCGCTTGGATCACACATGTTGCCCCTAGTGTTAAGAAGTGAGAGGTTACAGGGTAAAGTAAACCCTTAAAGGGGTTTTATCGTTACAATGATCATGTCTCAGATTATGGGGACAGTAAAAATAAGCACTTTTGTAATTGGGTTGCATTAGCTCTGTGACTTGGTTTAGCAGATATCAGCTTCGCTGTAAATCTGTCTTCTATTTCTGCTGCTGCTGGGTCAGAACGCCCCCGGCTCGATTCCTGTGCCCTAGACACGCCCCCTGCACTGTGATTGGCTGGCTGACATTTCATTTAACCTGTTGGGATATGCCCCTAGACAGGAAACGTCATGGCCACGCCCCCTGCGCTGTGATTGGCTGCCTGCACACTCTGTGTTTACTCCCTCTGAGCTGTTAAAATCGATAGTGAAACCAGAGTCTGCTGGCTCTATGTACATCTCAGCTCTAGGGGAAGGATCTGGGCAATTACTGCCTGTTTAAAGGGCTTTTGCCAAGAGGTTGATTCACCTCCTCAAAGGTTCAGTCCTTAAGCTGCTACTTTGAAAAGAGGGCGTTCTGTTCCTCAGATCGAATGCAAGCCCCGCCTCCTTATGATGTCATCATCTGTAGTGTATAACTAAGGATGATTCAACACGTGATTTGATGAACTGCTTGTGTAGTGCAGTTGCATAGGTGATCAGATTGGCAAAGACAGAGGTTGGGAGTTCAATCCATCTTTGTTTTTTTTTTTTTTTTATAAATTACTCATATTTAAAGTATGAATATATATGTAGAATCTATAATTTTATATATAGAATATATATTGTATAATATTATATATATATATATTTATATATATATATATTATATATATATATATTTATATATATATATATATATTCTATATCTAACACACACACACACGAAAGCTCCCCTATGCATGTCCATCTCACAGTCACACCAAGCACTCCCAACATATGTGAACAATGCATATACTCTCGGGGATGAGACATGATATGGGGGAGCTATGTATGTTTTATTTTATATATATCATATAGAGTTAGACATAATATTTTTAGGTTCTCTACATATGTGTAGATGTTAGGGGGGGGGGGAAAATATACCCTGTGAGGGGACTAGAACTCCAAACCCCTTCGTTGTAAAACCAACACTCTACCGTTACACCATCAGCCCAAGTCAGTTACAGGTTGAGCAAGTTCTTCTCTCAAAGCTGATTTGCTTCTCTCCCTCCCACCCCCACTGTTTTCACTCATATCACTGACAGCAAGCAGAGATCTTTACTTGAAGCTGACATTTGTCCTTGTAGTTGAATAAAGGTCTCTGCCTGTTGTCAGTACAATTTGGTTGAATACACTAGAACAGAAGTTAAAGCTGCTGGCTTTCAGTGTGTAAACTAAGAGATATAATAGATATAATAGGTGCTTGCTGCAGCTTGTGGAGCCTCAAGGCTGCAGACATAAGCATGCAGGAGGCTACAGAGCTGTTATATCCAGACAACCCTCTGCATCCCCTGCTTCAAACAAAATGATGATGTCACAGTTCTTCAGTGAGGGGAGACACGCCTCGTGGGAGGGGAGACACGCCTGCTGAGAGGAAGAACATGCCCCTGGATTTCAAACTCAATCTGAGAAAATTAGCAGAACAGCACGAGCAGCTCAAACGATAAATCTCCTTTAAGGTAGTGCTGTAAAATACAACACATTATCAGATCACTCTGAAGTTCTTGATCACAAATTAGCTATATTGGCCTGCAAAGACAGCAGGGACACAGACACATAGGGTGACATGTATGAAACCTGGTGCTGACATATGACAGTATGTATGAAAGTGTCGTACTGCCATTTATAAATGTGACAAATGGTAAGTGCACCAGAAAATACTAGACAGAATTCCTGACAGGCAGCTGATGCGATATTAAACAAACTCTGATTTCCAGTAGGCAAAAAATACCAATTATTTCCCAAATAACATGAAAACTAACTTAGGTGAATTATAAAACTACATAAAATGAAATACCTTATTTTTCGACTATAAGACTATAAGGGGTTTAAGGGGTTAAACCCGGCCACCGGCTTCCTGCAGCATCGCCGCACTCCAGTCTCCTGCTGGCCCAAGATAGTGCTGTACAGCTGGCAACCACCACTTACAGCAGGGATGGAGTCGACTCCTTGCTAAGTATTAAAGTAAAAAAAAGTTTAAAAAAATATAAACATTGAAAGTGTAAATCATCCCCTTTGCTGTTTTACAAATACAAAAATAAAAAAAGTTACGCATAATTGGTATCGCCACGTCTGTGAAAGTACAATCTATTAAAATATAACATCATTTATCCCATACGCTGTACAGCATAGAAGAAGAGGAATTCCAAACTCCAAAAAACCTAGGTGCATCTTATAGAAAAGGCTTCCTCTGCCGATGGCGTCCAGAGCTTCAGATTAGCATTCTTCTTGGTTAGTGCCACTATAGGTGATACCAGCGAGGAGAAATGTGGGATGAACTGTCTATAATAATTAGCAAAACCCAAGAACCTTGGTATGGCTCGGAGACCCATAGGTCGTGGCCACTTTAGAACGGCAGACAGTTTCGCGGGGTCCATTTGTAGGCCTTTGTCGGAAATTATATAGCCAAGGAATGGAAGACTTTTCTGATGGAATAGGCACTTTTCGGGCTTGGCATAGAGAGGGTTAGACCTTAACCGCTTGAGGACCTGTCGCACATGGACTTGATGGGACTCAAGATCAGCAGAGAACACCAGGATGTCATCCAGATAGACAACTACACATGTGTACAGGAGATCCCTGAATATGTCGTTGACAAATTCTTGGAAGACGGCAGGTGCATTGCAGAGTCCGAAGGGCATGACAAGGTACTCGAAGTTCCCGTCGCGGGTATTGAAGGCAGTTTTCCATTCATCACCCTCGCGAATCCGAATGAGGTTGTAAGCCCCTTGCAGGTCCAATTTAGTGAATATCCTGGCTCCCCGAAGCCGGTCAAAGAGTTCCGTGATCAAGGGCAGTGGGTAGCGGTTCTTTATGGTGATTTTGTTGAGCCCCCGGTAGTCCATGCAAGGACATAGGGAAGCATCCTTTTTAGTAACGAAAAAGAAACCGGCCCCAGCTGGAGAGGAGGACTTGCGTATGAATCCCTTCTGGAGATTCTCCGTGATGTAGGCAGACATAGCCTAGGTCTCAGGTACCGACAGTGGGTAGATCCTGCCCCGTGGGGGAGACGTCCCGGGCAGAAGGTCAATAGGGAAGTCATAGGGGCGATGAGGAGGCAATGTCTCAGTTTGCTTCTCGGAGAACACATCCGCAAATTCTTGATACGGAGCGGGAAGGCCCACCACAGGCTTAGACGGCACTGGAGGAGAAGCGGGAAGCACCGAGCGAAGTGCCACCAGACAGCGAGACTGACACTGCGACCCCCAACGCAAGACTTCACCTGTCTGCCAGCACAGGGCATGGCGCTGCAGCCACTGGAGACCCAGAAGATTGGACGAAGAAGACCAGGGTAACACGTAAAACGCAAGTCTCTTTATGCAGCGCTCCCACTTGAAGGAACAGAGGTTTGGTGCGGAACCAGACTGGATCACTGAGGATCTCCCCAGTGACAGAGGAGATGACTAGTGGTTTCTCCAGGTGGAACACAGCAAGGTTATGTTGGGACACTAAGGCAGCATCCAGGAAATTTCCAGCCGATCCAGAGTCCAGGAAAGCAGAAGCTTGGATCCGGAAACCTGATCCAGTGCCGATTAGAACGGGTATGGTCAAATGAGGAGAGGCGTTGCTCTCACCTAGGGACGCCTCTCCCACGTATCCTAGGTGCATGCGTTTCCCGAACACTGAGGACGAAGTGGGCAGCCCCATCGGACATGTTCGGGACTGGCACACTCGAGGCATAGGTCTTCACTCCGCCGGGTCAGCTCCTACGGAGTCAAATGAGCTCTGTCCACTTGCATGGGATCCTCAGTGGCAGGCAGGGAGGACAACTGTGACGGCCTCTGGAATACAGAAGCTAGGCGGGGAAACTGACAACCTCTGGCAGGTTCGCATTCCTGGTGGAGCTCTTCTCGCCGTTCAGAAAAACTGATGTCGATCCGAGTGGCCAAAGAGATGAGGTCACTCAAGGAGGAAGGCAGATAAGGGGTAGATAAAGCATCCTTGATCTGGCTGGAGAGGCCTTTCTTGAAGGTGGCGGCTAAGGTCGAATCGTTTCATGACAGTTCCGAGGCCACAGTGCGGAACTGTACCGCGTAATCGCCAACCGAGGAGTTGCCTTGATGCAGATTTAGTAAGGCGGTTTCAGCAGAAGAGGCTCGGGCGGGTTCCTCAAACACACTGCGGAACTCGGTGAGGAAGGGGATGAGGGTAGCCGTGACCGGATCATCTCTGTCCCACAGAAGGGTAGCCCAGGCCAGGGCTTTCCCGGAAAGAAGGCTGACCACAAATGCGACCTTTGACCTTTCCATAGGGAATTGGTTCCACATTAACTCGATGTGCAAGGAACATTGAGTGATGAAGCCCCTGCACATCTTGGAGTCCCCATCGAACTTGGATGGCATAGATAGCCAAAGCCTTGGACCAGCAGCCGCAGTGGAAGCCAAAGGTGTAGCGGAAGCCACGGGAGCGGGTTGTTGCTGCTGGGTGGCCAGGCCCTGTTGCATTATGTCGAAAAGGTGACTGAGTTGCTGGGCCTGCTGAGCGATCTGCTGGGATTGTTGCACCACGATGGTGTTTAGATCAGCGATGCTGGGCAGGGGCACCTTGGCGGGATCCATGGATCTTACTGTCACGGTTGGAGGTAGGGGATCCTCTGGACCACTGCAAGCGATGGCGTACGCCCCGCCAGGGAGCGGAATCTAAGTAGGTCCCGGTTTTCACCAGAGCCCGCCGCAAAGCGGGATGGACTTGCTGCGGCGGGAGTCTACCAGGTCGCTACCCCTGACGTGACTTGCTTGTGGAGGAAGCCGAGTTGTGGCATGGTACAAAATTGGAAGGTAGGCTCCTAGTCGGGGACAGGCAGATAGGTCAGCACAGGCGGCAATGGTTAATGGTCATGGACAGGCAGGAAGGTCAGGACAGGCGGCAAGATTAGTGGTCGAGGGATGGAGGCAAACGGTACGGTACACATCAGAACAAGAGGCAATGGGCACTAAAGATCCAGCAGGGTAACCAGGAAGAGGCAGGCTTAAATAGGGGCAGGGACCGGCAAAAGCAAATTACTGGTGCGCTGGCCCTTTAAATTTAACACTGCTGGCGCGCGCGCACTAGGGAGCGGGACTGCACGCGCCGTGGGACAGAAACTGCAGCAGGAGCGTGGCCGGGTAAGTATGCATGGGAACCGGCGGAGGGACGAGCGCGCCCAGGACCCGACATTGGCACGGATGCGCCCGTGACCCGGGATGAGGGTCGCAGGGGCATCCGTGACAATATGATAATTTAAAAATAATAAAAATTTTATCTAAAATGATATAATATCCAAAAATATAAATATTATATCCAAAAAATATAAAATCATATAACGTAAAGTTGATATAAAATTATATAATATAAAATTAATATTAACCCCTTAAGGACCCAGCCTGTTTTGACCTTCCTGACACAGCCCTATTTTTGAAATCTGACATGTCAATTTATGTGAGAATAACTTTTTGACACTTTTACCTATTCATGTGATTCAGAGATTGTTTTCTCGTGACACATTGTGCTTTAAGTTAGTAAGAAATTTTTATCCATACAATCCTTGTTTGTTTGTGAAAAATATCAAAATTTCATGAAAATTTGGAAAAATTTGTGATTTTGAAAGTTGCAAAATTTCTGTGTGCAAGACAGATAATTATTCACCACAAAATATTTATACAGCATCTCCAATGTCCCTAAGGGTTTCACATTTTTTTTAAATGTCTTTTTTTTTTTTTTTTTTTTTCGACTTTTTAGGGGTTAAAATTTAGTAGTAATTTCTCAATTTTCAAGAAAATTTTGCAATAAACATTTTTTTTTAGGGGCCCCGTCCAGTTCTACGTGGCTTTGAGGGCTGCGTTAGAACCCCCATAAAAAACGCCCTTTTAAGAAACAGACCCCTTAACGTTGTTACGGGTGTCCCCTGCGACCCCCCTGTTTTGGCCAGGCACACCCCAACGCCGGCCAAACACCTCCCGCTGCGGCCGGTGCCCGGCCCGACCCGGCCCGGGACCCCCCCGGGGACTCTGGGGCACAAACCCCCCCCCTCCACGGTCCTGGGGGCCCCCCGTCCTGGCTTTCACCAGCACGGTCCCTATTTAGCCTCCTCCCCCAGCACCTTTGCCAATCGATATGCCTTGTGCCTGAAAAGGGAACGTTCCAAAAGGGCTTTTTCCATTACCCTTCTGCCCCGTCCTTGACCCCAACCATTGCCGCCTGTCCCCCGACCTTTGGCCTTTTCCCCACACAGCCTGCTTCACATTTTGTACCACCAACACCTCGGGGTGCCCCCCCGCAAGCAATCACGTCAGGGGGGAGCGACCTGGTAGTAATCCCCGCAGCAAATCCATCCCCCTTTGCAGCGGGGTCTGGGAAAACCGGACCTACTTAATTCCGTCCCCGGGTGGCCTTACTTCATCGCTTTGGGGGTCCAGTGGGGTCCACTACCCCATCCGTAACAGTTCGATTTGGCCATGGACCCGCCAAAGGGGCCTCACCGAGCTCCCCCTCCGACCCCCCACCGTGGGTCCGCAACTAAGCAGATTGCGCCAAGCGCAACACTGAAACCAAAAATGACCTATATCACAGCTCCTGGCCACTCAGCAGCGCAAACGGG
>JAODAL010082993.1:0-11396 GCA_025379985.1 Phyllomedusa bahiana
ACAAAATCAGATTTCTGCTATTTTTTAAGCACAAGGGAATATGTACTGAAAAGACTAGTTACATGAAAACACAATCAACAATAGAACATTTCATAATTCACAGGTTGCTAGCTAACACGCTTGGGTGAATTTTATGTGGGTGGCAATTTGCTTCATGAAAAAGGAGCCAAAAGAGTGGGGATGGGTATTACAAGTAGAAAAATATCACTAGATGATCTATTGTTATCAAAAGGAGCTATGGATAGTTAGAAGGCAAGAAAGATACTTGAAGGGGTTCTTCAGCCAACCAAAAAACAAACCTCAAATAGCCTGCCTGAGACAATATTCATCTCCCTGTGATGTGTTAGGAGCTAATTTCTGCATTTCCTGTGCTGTATGTAGCCTCCTTCCTCTACAGTCCATGCTGCAGCGTTTCCTGCTTAAACACTATCTATCTATCTATCTATCTATTTATCTATCTATCTATCTTTCTATCTATCTATCTATCTATCTATCTGCCCTATAAACCTACAAGACTTATTTTCTGTGCTTTGTCTATCTTCCAACCTAATCGCAATGCATGCCCTCTGTTTCCTACATCATGTCAAAAGCCTTGGTAGGAAGGAAAAAGTGGTATGGCCTTAAAGAGAGTTTCTTTCTGAAGCCAGCTCACCATGAGCTAGCTGCAGTGAATGGGGTGACGGTTGCCCTTGCACAGCTTTTTCCTATTCAAGTTTAGGGAAGTTCCAATTATAGTCGAGCACACACTTTTGGCTATATTCAGAAGTCCAAAGAAAATAATGGGGAGAACTTCACAAGTGTGGCCTTCTCCCCATTTGCCGGGGCCAGTTTATAGTGAGCTATGATATGGCCTCAGAAATTGATTTTGCCAAGTGACAAAACCTCTTTAAGGCTGACCTTTACAGTTTTGAAAAAACATACAGAAGAAAAAGGTTGTGGAGAAGATGTAAAGAGCATGGAGGAGGACTGGAGATGTGTCACAGCAAATAGCGGAAGTTGAAGGATTATTTAGGAGGTCAGAGAGGAGTAAGTGGAATAAAGAGAACTAACAAAAATCTAACAAAAAATCTATAAAGTAATAAAACTCACAAAAATGAATAATTATTAGATCACTGACTATTACTACTTAGTCATTTTGTCTTCCTATTGCTGTGAACTGTGCTCACTTACTTAGAAATGAGCTACATGTAAACTGAAGATAACTACATCCAATAGAGTACGCTGTGGAGCTCCTCAGCTCTTTTCCCATAAGTCTTTGCTTCATCCAAAACAGTGAGGTCTGAAAGGCAAGTAAACCCTCACACCGATCAATTTATTGGTGGCTCTCCCCAACGAGAGATTTTTCCCCTTAGAAATCAAATACAGCGAAATACTCCGACAGTGGATAGATGGTGACTTCAACTAAACTAAAGACCAATTTGCCAAAAGGCAACTAACACCATAATTTTACTATACACTATAACTTTATTATAGTAGTAAAACTTAACTTTTATTTCAAGTAGATACTCCTAATAATATTTGTTAAAATAGATAGGCTACCTGTGCATTATTTACCTAGATCCTGATAGCTATCAGTATGCTAGTCAGAGTGCCTGCAGTACACTACTCTAGGATTGCACACCTGCCTAGCTATAAAACAAATTTACTCTCCCCCCACCCCCCCCAGTGGCAGTGAATTTGTTTTAAAGCTTGGCAGGTGTGCAATCCGAGAGTAGTGTACAGCAGGCCTTTTGACTTGCATGCTGATAGCTATCAGGGTCTAGGTTAATAGAGTTAGGACGGTGTATAGTAAAATGATGGCGTTAGTTGCCTTTTGGCAAATTGATGTTCACTTACTTAGGCTATGTTCACACGGCTTATTTCGGGAAGTATTTACGGACGTATTTACGTCCGCAAATAAAACCGAAATACGTTTCAAATAATGAACAATTAGATTAGCATTGATTCCAATTAAAATACGCCTCCCTCATTCACACAAGGCGTATTTTCGCGACGTATTTACGGGCGTAAATACATCCGTAAATACGATCGGAAAATTAACTCCCCTGTCACTTATCGAGGCGTATTTTGCAATGTAAATCCCCAAAGTAAAGAATGGGTAATGTATTTACGACTCGAAATATGTGCCACACTTAGTGACATGTATTTGAAACGTATTTCGGGACGTAGTTGCAGACGTAAATACGTCCGTAAATACGCCCCGGAATAAGCCAAGTAAACATAGCCTTAGAATACACAATTAAGTTTTCATATTTAAAAAGTGTATTAATTATAAAAAAAAATAGTACTATTCAGGATGTGTTTAGTAGTAATGGAGTTATAAATATATTTTTAAAGGCTGAGTAAACGTACAAAGAAGTTGCGGTACCTTTAGATAAACATTCAAATGAACAAAGCAATTGCTGCAAATAATGTGTAATATGTGTCAATTTGTCATCTGATCAAAAAACAGAAAATTCATGTACTATATAAATGGACAAGATTACTGCTATAGATCTCACTTAGACAGACAACAGTTCAACACATGCTAATCAGAGAGTATACAAATTCAGAATACCCACTATAGAGTGCTGTATCAAAGCATATTAATGGAAAATTGTGTGGAAGGAAAAATTGTGGTAGAAAAATGTGCACAAGCAACAGGGATAACCGCAGCCTTGAAAGGATTGTAAAGAAAAGTCCATTCCAGAATTTGGGTTAGATTGACAAGGGAAAACAAGGGCTTAAGTATAGAGGAAGCACTTCTGACTAATAAGAGAGGAAGGATACATGGGGCAAATAAAAATAGATCCTTATAAGTCCCATATCTTAGTACAGAGTAATCTAACTGCAAAGTGAGCTTTAATGGCATAGATAAATAGCAATAACTAAAATCCTTACAACCAAGATTTGTTTAACAACTGATAGGTTGCAAAATCCAAAAATGTTTAATTTCGTATACTATCTGCCCAAAACTGTTATTTCTCAGATGTTGACGAATTAGTTTGTTTCCGTATTATAAATCCTAAGCAAAATAAATATATGCCCATTTCCTAATGAGCAGGACTGACATAAAGCATATACTCAATTGATAGCAGGCAATACTGGCCCAAACGTACAGCCTATAAATCATGTCATGATTCCCCAAAGTCCATATTTGCACTTTTTTTTATTTCTATGATCAAGACCACCCATCTTTCCTGAGGTTCGTACAGTGTAAATGGATGCATAGATGTTTCAGGCCAAAATCTATGGTTAGGGACCCACCCAATGTGATTACCATGAAGTGGAATGTAGATGGGCATAAGTACACAGTTGGATCAAATTGTACACTAAAAAACGTTATTTTTTAGCATGTAGTAAATATAGCAGGAATGCATCTTAAATGTTCCATAAATTCAGTGTTTGTATGACTTTTAGTGCCTTTCTATGTCAATTCTGAATGGATGTGCTGGCTAATTTTTATCTTTTTTTACAAGACCACTAATATGGCACAAGCCAAATAGCTTCACCTCTGGTGCTTCAACAATATAGATCTGGCCTTTTATTAGGATGACACCATTTATATCTCATCTATTTATACATTGCAGTTTGTCATCAATCAGACTGACAGATTAACACTTCATTATATATGATAGTAGTGACTAGGTGTTCACATACAGAAATATTTTGCCATGATGGATCTACACTCTTACAAAACATACATTCTCATAATATCAAAATTTAAACATGCCACCCTGTGTTTTATTGCAGTACTTCTTTGTTTGGTCATGTAAAAATATTATTTTCCCCGGAGAATGAGAAAAACTTAAAGCATGCTGGACGTTTTTATTTTGTTAGTTAGAAAAAAAGATTATATTACCCCACTAATAATGTGCTCCTGACATTATAGGTTCAGCTTTTTATTTTAACTACTACTACTTTAACTACAGTCAGAGGCAGTTTAGCTCTGCATGGACATTCTGGTGCGTAAGGGTATGTTCACACGGTCAAATTTCGGCATGCATTTTGCGTCGTATTTGCGCTCTAATACTAGCAAAATTACGATAATCCATAGTTCTGATATGGGCATATAATACAATCGTATTGTACGCCCAGGAAAATAAGTAACATGTCGCGCGAATAAGCGCCGATCAGCCCGACTCCCAAACACCCGGCATAATTGCAGGGCGTACTGTACGCCCCGCAATGAAGCCATGTGAACATAGCTTAAGAGCCACATGTATGAAAACTGTCTATGTCTAAAACTCACTTTGTTGCCCATAGCAACCAATCACATTTTTTTTCAGAGCACTATATGAAATAAAAAGGGCACTCTGATTGGTTACTATGGGCAACAAAGGGAGTTTTAGACATAGACAGTTTTCATAAATGTGACCCTAAGGCCTCGTCACACGCTTATTTCAGAACGTATTTACAACGGATTTCCGATGTAAATACGTTCTGAATCAGTTGAAAAACAGTTGCAAATAAGTGCCACAAAAGTGTGGCAGTATTTGTAACTGATTCCCGACGATTCACCATCTACAATCATTGTAGGTGGTGAATCCGTCCGGAAATAATTGACATGTCAATTTTTTTTTTTCCGTCCGGATTGCCGTCGTCAATCCGCGGCGGCAATCCGGAACGGAATTTTGCGTCGTGTGAACGACGAGCCGTATTTTCTATGAAATAAAATAGAAAATAGGCTGTGACTTATTTTGGACGGATTTGCCGACGGATTGACGATCGTCAATCCGTCGCAAATCCCTCCGAAATAAGCCGTGTTTAACGGGGGCCTAAGGGTATGTTCCCTACGTACAACCCCGCAATACCGGGCTGGGTGTTTTAGAAGTACATGCTAGCCAGCGCGTACTTCTGAAGTGCTGACAGTTGGCTCACACTCAATGAGCGCTGTATATACAGACTGGCAGAAAGCATTTCTTCTTCCTGCTTCCCGACCCTGTGGTCAGATGATCACTGGGGCTTGGTAACTGCCTTATCAAACCCAAATCAGCTCTGAAGTTAGTGCAGGGGATGTTTTCCTCTTCGATTTCTCCTGTAACCTTGCTTAATATATCATCCCCAGTTACAGGGGTAATCAGAAAAAGTGCTATAAAAATGCCCTCCAAAGATTTTTATCTGACCTTATTGGAGGCACAACATGTAAAATAAAATTATATAGATAAAAAAAACATACACACAAAATAAAATGTTATTAAAAAAATACTAACAGCTGAAATTAACTTTTAGCCCCGCCCAACGACCCTAAGGGTGCTTTCACACAGTGCGGTTTTTGGTTTCTTTTTTTATGCGCCTTTTGGATGCGTTTTTTGTGCAGGAAGGCACAACAATTAATGCTATACATTGTTGCACAAAAACCGCATAAAAAAAACGCATCAAAAACGCACCAAAACCGCACCGTGTGAAAGCACCCTAAAGCTTTTTTATTACATATATATATATAAATGTCCTTAATGGAAAAGTGACATAGTTACAAAACTTGTTTTAGTATTACTTGTCACGAGTGGTCCCGCAGCCCCTCGCCCGGGCTGCGGGCGCACTCGTGCTGCCGCCCGTCGGGTCCCGGCGGCAACTGCCAGTCCCACGGGTCAAGTCCCGGCGTCCCCCTTACCTGTCTGCGCTCCCGCGTCTTCCCGTCCTCCTGGCCGGCCGGTATGCGCATGCCCGCGCCTTAGGCGTGCGCGCGCCAGCTCTCAGGGATTTAAAGGGCCAGTACGCCCATTATTGGTAAAGGCTGGCAGGTGACCCTATTTAACCTCCTTCCCTTCTGGTCCCCTTTGCCGGATCTTTAGTGCCGTACTCCCTTTTAGAGAAAGCGTCTTCTGCCTCATAGCCTGTTCTTCCGTGTACCGAACCTTTACCTCCTGCTTCTCGACCACGAACCTTTGCCGCCTGTCCTGACCTCCTGCCTGTCCCCGACTTCGCCTACGTCTCACGATTTTGTACCACGCACTGCCTTGGCTGCCACCGCAAGCAAGTCACGCCAGTGGGGCGACCTGGTAGTTCTCCGCCGCAGCAAGTCCATCCCGCTTTGCGGCGGGCTCTGGTGAAAACCGGGTTCTACTTAGATTCCGCCCCCTGGTACGGCTTACACCATCGCTTGCAGTGGTCCAGTGAATCCACTACCAGCATCCGTTACAGTAAGATCCGGCCATGGATCCCGCCAAGGTACCTTTGCCCGGTGATCCGGATCTCACGGCGATAGTGGCTCAGCAGCCCTTCAACAACTTGCGCAACAACCCAGCAGCTGAACCAGTTGTCGCCATGCTGGCAGCTCCTGGCTAACCAACAGCCGCCGACTCCTTCTCCTGTGGCGACGCCTCCGCCAGTACCCGGGACTTCTAGGCTGCGGTTAACACTACCCGACAAGTTTGAAGGGGACTCCAAACTGTGCAGGGGATTTTTTACCCAGTGCTCTATGCACATTGAGTTAATGGCTGGTCAATTCCCCACTGAACGATCCACGGGGGCCTTCGTGGTCATTCTCCTGTCCGGGAAGGCTCTAGCTTGGGCCCCCCCCTCTGGGACCGGGCGATCCGGGTGACGACGGACCTACAGACTTTCCTCTCAGAGTTCCGCAGTGTCTTCGAAAAGCCGGCACAGGCATCCTCTGCAGAGACCGCTCTACTGAATCTTCGCCAGGGTGACTCCTCGGTCGTCGACTACGCAGTTCGTTTTCGGACCCTGGCGTCAGAACTGACCTGGAACGACGCCGCTCTCTGTGCCACTTTCAAAAAGGGCTTGTCCGGCAGAGTTAAGGACGCCCTAGCGGCTAGAGAGATCCCGTCCTCCCTAAGAACTGATCCACCTAGCCACTCGGATCGATTTTCGCTTCGCCGAGCGCAAGAGGAACTACGCCAGGAACGTATCTTCCCGACCACGCCGTTTCCCCTCGCCTGGCTCCGGTCTTCCCAAAGACCACACTCCCACTTCCTCTCCCAACCAGTGAAGAACCCATGCAGGTGGACCGGGCACATCTGTCCGAACAGGAGCTTCCCGCCGTCGGGCAGAGAAAATTGTGCCTTTACTGGCCACCCGGATCACTTTCGCAATGGTTGCCCGCTTCGCCCACAGCAGCAGGGAAACGCTCGCACCTGGGTTATGTCGGAGAGGCGTCCCAAGGTGTGAACACTTCCTCTCCACTCTTACAAATGGAGGTTGAGGTCTCGTCGGTTCCGGACTCGTTTTTCGTGTGCCCGCCTTTCTAGACTCTGGATCCGCCGGGAACTTTATTCACGCCACCCTGGTGTCCCAATATCGCCTTCCGGTGACCCATCTGGAGAAGCCCTTGGTGATATCCTCCGTGAGTGGTGAGCTCCTTAGTGAGGCCATTGGGGTACGTGACCAATCCATTATCCCTCTGCGTGGGGGCCTTACACAAGGAGGAGATCACCTTTTACGTCCTCCCTCGGTCGTCCTCAGCGGTCCTCTTGGGCCTTCCGTGGCTACAGCTCCATGCCCCGACCCTGACTGGAAAACCGGAGAGGTTCTGCGTTTGGGTTCCGACTGCCAGAGTCGCTGTCTCCCCATTCCGCGCCAGTCGGGCCATTCCACCTCACCAGTCTCACAGGTTCCTGCCAGGTCTTCCCCTGAATACCGGGACTACGGGGACGTCTTTT
This sequence comes from Phyllomedusa bahiana, assembly GCA_025379985.1. Taxonomy (NCBI): domain Eukaryota; kingdom Metazoa; phylum Chordata; class Amphibia; order Anura; family Hylidae; genus Phyllomedusa; species Phyllomedusa bahiana. Next base: position 7,602 of record JAODAL010082993.1, read on the forward strand.
CGGAGAAACAGGCCAAACCCTTCCTCCTCATCGCCCCTATGACTGTCCCAAATTGACCTCCTTCATTGGACCAGTCCTCCTCGGGGTAGAGTTGTACCCGTTGTCTAGACCAGAACTCGGGCCATGTCGGACTATATCCGTGAGAACCTGCAAAAGGGTTTTATACGCAAGTCCTCATCACCCGCCGGAGCTGGTTTTTTCTTTGTACAGAAGAAGGATGGTTCTCTCCGTCCTTGCATCGACTACCGGGGCCTGAACCAGATTACCGTGAAAAAACCGGTATCCGTTGCCACTAATTACAGAACTCTTTGACCGTCTACGGGGACCCAAAGGGTTTTTCTCCAAATTGGACCTGCGCGGGGCATACAACTCATCAGGATCCGTGAGGGGGATGGGGGAAGACGGCGTTTAATACCCGCACGGTCACTTGAGTATCTAGTAATGCCATTCGGTCTGTGCAATGCTCCTGCGGTCCCTTTTAGGAGTTCGTAAATGACGTCTTCAGGACCTGCTCTACACGTGTGGGCATCGTTTTAAACCCGGAAAGACATCTTGGTTTTCTCCCCTGACCTCCGGACCCATCTATCACAGGTGGGCCTAGTCCTGCAACGCCTTCGCAGCAACCGCCTGTATGCCAAATCAGAGAAATGCGTGTTCCAAACAATCCAGTCTGCCTTTCCTCGGTTACATCGTCTCCCGACCGAGGCCTGCAAAGGACCCCACTAAGCTTCTGCTACCTGCAAGGCCACGACCTGTTGGACTCCGAGCCATACAACGTTTTTTTTTGGGCTTCCCAATTACTATCGGCAGTTTTTAATCCCACTTCTCTACACTGGTGGCTCCTATGTGGCTCTCACCAGGAAGAAAGCTAATCCCAATGTTGGCCACCAGCGGCCGAAAGGGCCTTCTCGGATTTGAAAATCAGCCTTTGCTTCCGCACCTATTTTAGTCACGCCCGGACCCTGAGAAGCCTTTCTCTCTGGAGGTGGATGCCTCTTCGGTGGGGGCCCGCAGCTGTCCTTACTCAAAAGGGGCCCAAGGGGAAAACCACACCTGCGGTTCTTCTCCAAGACCTTCTCGTCGGCTGAGAGGAACTATGCTATTGGGGACCGAGAAAATTACTCCTATCAAAATGGCCCCGGGGGAGTGGCTACATCTCCTGGAGGGAGCTCCGTCACCTTTTGAGGTATAACGGATCACAAAACCTTCAGTATCTCCAGTCGGCCCAGCGCCTCAATCCTCGGCAAGCACGGTGGTCTCTTTTTTTTCAAGATTTAACTTCCAGATCCATTTTCGCCCACGAAAAGAACAATCCAGGCGGGTGGCCCCTCTCTCGCGCATCTGACTCACTGGAGAGGAGCCGCAGCCCCAACACATTATACCTCCGGAACGCCTGATCCAAGCAGCACCTGTCCTCCTTCGCAATACCCCCTGGCAAGACCTACGTTCGGCCGTCGCTGCGCAGGAGAATACTGAATTGGGGACATTGCTCTTTGATGGCAGGACATCCTGGGGCCCGAAGATCGTTCCAATTGATCTCTCGTTCTTTCTGGTGGCCAGGGCTGGCTAAAGATACTAAGAAATTCGGGATGCCTGTGCTACTTGTGCTCAGAATAAGGTACCCCGCCACAGTCCTTCCGGGGTGCTGCGACCCCCTGCCTACGCCCAGTACTCCATGGGCCCATGTGGCGATGGATTTCATCACCGACCTTCCACCTCTTCAGGGAACACCGTGATCTGGGTCATTACGGATAGGTTTCTAAGATGTCGCACTTCGTCCCACTGTCCGGGTTACCTTCCACACCACGTCTTGCCTCCCTTTTTTTTTATTCACCCTGTTTTCCGCCGCACGGTCTGCCCCGGCCACTCGTTTCTGACGTGGGGTGAGTTCGTTCCAAGTTCTGGCGCGCACTCTGCTCCCATTGCAGGTGAAGTTAGACTTCTCTTCGTCTTACCACCGCAATCTAACGGCCAGGTAGAGAGGGTCATCAGATTCTGGGCAGCTACTTACGTCATTTTTTTTTCTGCCCGCCAGGGTGATTGGGCCACCTCCTACCCTGGGCCGAATTTTCATACAACTCGTTGGACTCAGGGGCTTCAGGCGCGTCTCCCTTCTTTATTGTATATGGCCAGCATCCCCGCCCTCCTCTCCCCCTGCCCTCCTCCTCTGAGGTTCCCTCTGTAGATGCCTTGGTCCACGACTTATCTGGCATTTGGGAGCAGACTCGTCGGGCCCCCGCGGCGTGCTGCTGCCCGTAGAAGGCTCCCGGCGACAGAAAGAGGAGACCGGCTCCACCCTTGTCCCCGGGAGACAAGGTCTGGCTGTCCGCCAAATATGTCAGGTTAAAAATCCCCAGCTACAAGCTGGGTCCGCGCGTCCTTGGGCCCTTTGAAATCCTGAGCCGTATTAATCCAGTAGCATATAAGCTCCGACTCCCACCCACCATGCGGGGTCCCAAATTCTTTTCATGTATCCCTCCTGAAGCCCTCGTGTTGAACCACTTCTCCAGAAAAAATTGCCCCCCCCCCCCTCTCCTGAGGCTGTAGCCTCCAACATATTTGCGGTCAAAGAGATCTTGGCTATGAAGTCAGTTAGGGGTAAAGGCAATTCCTGGTTGATTGGGAGGGATTCGGTCCGGAGGAGAGAAACATGGGAGCCTGAGGGGAATACCTGGACCGCGGTTTCGTGTTGAGGTTCCTCCGAACCAGGAAGAGGAGGAGGCCTGGGGGGGGTACTGTCACGAGTGGCCCTGCAGCCCCTTGCCCGGGCTGCGGGCGCACTCGTGCTGCCGCCCGTCGGGTCCCGGCGGCAACTGCCGGTCCCACGGGTCGGGTCCCGGCTTCCCCCTTACCTGTCTGCGCTCCCGCGTCCTCCCGTCCTCCTGACCGGCCGGTATGCGCATGCCCGTGCCTTAGGCGCCGCGCGCCGGCTCTCGGGATTTAAAGGGCCAGTACGCCCATTATTGGTAAAGGCTGGCAGGTGACCCCATTTAACCTCCTTTCCCTTCCGGGTCACCTTTGCCGGAAACTTTAGTGCCGTACTGCCTTTAGAGAAAGCGTCTTCTTTCCTCATAGCCTGTCTTCCGTGTACCGAACCTTTACGCTCCTGTTTCTCGACCACGAAACTTTGCCACCGGTCCTGACCTCCTGCCTGTCCCCGACTTCGCCTACGTCTCACGATTTTGTACCACGCACTGCCTTGGCTGCCACCGCAAGCAAGTCACGCCAGTGGGGCGACCTGGTAGTTCTCCGCCGCAGCAAGTCCATCCCGCTTTGCGGCGGGCTCTGGTGAAAACCGGGTTCTACTTAGATTCCGCCCCCTGGTACGGCTTACACCATCGCTTGCGGTGGTCCATTGGATCCACTACCAGCATCCGTTACATTACTGTTGCTGTTAAAAAAATAAATAAAACATTTTTTAAAAACAAGGATTTTTTGTACTTTCCCTCGTAATAAAAAATATTATAGAGATTACATAAACATAAAACCTAACCTATCTTGGGAAAAATGCAAAATAAATAGTAGAACGAGTGTATGAAAGCATTATAGCGTTCTAACCGGCGTGTACTAAGGAAGAGGTTAAGAAGGGGGGTAAACAGCCTAGTCAGGAACTGGTTAAGGCCAAACTTATGAATTAAAGCAAGCAGGATGTAACGCCTAAATTCTGCAGAGCTTGGTGAATATTGAGTATAGTGCCGACATCTGTAATCAAATCACGTACAGTTCCTCTCTATTCTTGTGATAATGAATGGCTGGCTCTTTAGTGACATGGCCAATTTAAGAGGGATTGTGGAT
>JAODAL010082994.1:0-11396 GCA_025379985.1 Phyllomedusa bahiana
TTTTTTTTTGGTACCTAATTCACAAGCAAAGGTTAATTACAATTTTATCTCTTGTTGTGTGGCGTAAAAAAATACGCCTTTGTAACACGCTACAAAGCTACTAGTTTGGGGGTGCACACTTCTATTGCGCAATTTACATCCAGGGGTTAATTAAGCGTTGTTTTGCTGGTGTGCTGACAAAAATAAACCGTCTTTTTCAACGCCAAATATAAATATTTTTAGTTGGTAGCATAATTCACAAGCAAAGGTTAATTACAATTTTATCTCTTGTTGTGTGGCGTAGAAAATACCCATTGTAACACGCTACAAAGCTACTAGTTTGTGGTGGCTCAATTCTATTGCGCAATTTACATCCAGGGGTTAATTAAGCGTTGTTTTGCTGGTGTGCTGACAAAAATAAACCGTCTTTTTCAACGCCAAATATATAATTTATTTTTTTGGTAGCCTAATTCACAAGCAAAGGTTAATTACAATTTATCTCTTGTTGTGTTGCGTAGAAAATACGCCATTGTAATACGCTACAAAGCTACTAGTTTGTGGTGGCTCAATTCTATTGCGCAATTTACATCCAGGGGTTAATTAAGCGTTGTTTTGCTGCTGTGCTGACAAAAATAAACCGTCTTTTTCAACGCCAAATATATATATTTTTTTTTGGTAGCCTAATTCACAAGCAAAAGTTAATTACAATTTAATCTCTTGTTGTGTGGCGTAGAAAATACACCATTGTAACACGCTACAAAGCTACTAGTTTGTGGTGGCTCAATTCTATTGCGCAATTTACATCCAGGGGTTAATTAAGCGTTGTTTTGCTGCTGTGCTGACAAAAATAAACCGTCTTTTTCAACACCGAAATATATACATTTTTCTTGTAGCATAATCACAAGCGAAGGTTAATTAAGCCTGTTTGTGCTTTTACATTTAGTAAAACACACAGTGCTTGTAAACGACACATACAAGTAAATTTTTTCCTGGCCATTTGTGGAGCGCAATTTATATCCAAGGGTTACCCAAGCTTGTTACTGGGTTCATTTGGAGTCAAAAACAGGGTGTAATTAAAACATATACAGATAGCTTCATCAAACAGTGTCTGTACATTTTAGAACAAACAGTATGTCAGACAGAGAGGTGGCATGCCTGCAACTGCGAGTGGCATGTGCACAAACATTCTGAAACGGGCCCAGGTCGCAGCACAGCAAGGGGAACGTCGCAGCAGGGTCACGCGGTGAGGCCACAACTGCCGCTGTCATCTAGCGGCCGTGTGTTGTTCAGCAACCCAAGGGTTCTTGATTGGTGGACTAGGTCATCCTCTTCCTCCCAGATGACATCTGACAACCCCAGCCAAGAGTCGGTGGGAACCTCAGACACAACACTTAGTTGGCATGCGGGTCAGCGGCCCTCACCTGTCCTCAGCCCGCCTCTGTCCCATCCAGTTCCCTCAGCCAGGGATCTACTATGTGGTCTGGGCTCAGCGCCACTATATAGCGAGGATGAACAATTTGAGGAGGGCAGTCAGCAGCTACTTGGCAGCGAAGAAATGGGGCCAATATCCCCATTTCTTGCAGTAGGCGGCAAAGTATAGATGTGGAGAGTGGCATGGGAGGTCATGTGGTGAGAGGTCAGCCTCGTCTTAACAAGACCGTTGATGAGGACAGTAGTGACGATGAAACACAAATAGATGATGATGTAGCCGACCGCACTTGGGAGCCGGGTGAAGCAAGGGCTCATCATCGTCAGGAGAAGAGGGCGTCAGCTTGCGCCGTCAGGCAGAGGCGCACCAGCAAGTGGGTTGTGTGGCCGTGAGTCAAGCAGGGTAGCAGCAGTGTGAGGTCGGGAAGCCAAGCGTCCACGGGGTAGAAAACCCGCTTCGCAGGTCCAAGACAGTAGCGGCACTGGGTCTCAGCGAGGCAGCTGCGGCAGTAGTCACTCAGTGCGGAGCGTTGGCGGTAAAATCAGCTACTCGGAGGTGTGGCAGTTCTTTGCTAAGACACCGGAGGAGCCGAATATGGGTAATGTAGAAATCTGTGGGCAGAAAGTGAAGCGCGGCCAGGGAGCTAACGTTGGCACAACTGCCCTGCGTCAACACATGCAGCGTCACCATCCGGTGGCCTGGGAGAAACGTGGCTCAGATGTGTGGTCCATCCTGCCGCTGCAGCAGCAGCAGCGGCCAGTGGCACGCATGCCATTTCAGCCAGTCAAGGCTCCACCACCTCTGCAGAAGGCAGCTGTTTCTCTTGACATCCTCTCCCGGTCCAGATGCTCCTGCTCCTCGCTACTCATGGCGCCAGCAGTCGTTCAGAGAGGCGATTGTAAAGAGACAACAGTATGCGTTTGCCAACCACATCCTCAGGTGAGCAGCGCTGCCGGCTCTGTTCAAGTTGTTGGTACTGCAGTCCCTCCCTTTCCAAATGGTGGACTCGTGCACCTGTCAGAGAATAAATGCTTGTGCCGAGCCGAGATGGAGGTTCCAAAGCCGTAATTTCTTTCCAAAAAGGCGAGTACTAATACAGACTTCATAAATATGTAGAAAGAAAGTGGTGGACAGTCTTGAGCTTATCGGTTTGTTCAAGGTTCACGGCAGCGCGGACGTCTGGAGCTCGTAACTACGGTCAGGGCAGTACATGTCCTTATCGGCCCACTGGGTGAATGTGCTTCCTGCCAGGCACACCAACAACTTGGACAGGGAGACGGCCGCTTTCTCCTCCACGTTGTCAAAACTGCTGCTCTGCGCCAATGTCCGCCTCCTCCTCCTCCAACCACACCACCATCTCAGCCTCCACAAGTACTGCTCATCAATACCACATGTGATATCGGGCACAGCGGTGTCACGCAGTTCTACCCTAGCTTGCTCGGCGAACGAAGTCACACAGGCGGAACTGCTCCGCGTCATGCAGCAAGAAATCGATGGTGGCTTTTCTCGCGCCAACTGCAAATCGGAACCATGGTGAACGGACAATGGGAGGAACATGTGTGTCCGCGCTGCACCGAGAGGGAATGTCCATGCGCCCTGCATGGCGCACGTGTTCCACTCTGGTTGTAAAACGGTTCCTGAAGTCTTTCCACCGTCTTAAGTAAACAATCTGAAAATGGCCAGGAACTGTGCATGCACTTTATCCATTCGTACAAAGCCAGGAAACCCTACTCGAGTTGCAGCGGCAGAACGGCCTCCCCAACACGCTCTGATATGCGATGTTCTCCCACCCGCTGGAATTCAGCCTGCACATGTGTGGACCGACTGTATCGAACAGAGAAAGGCATTACGATTGTTTTTTGCTGATCCAGGCAGACAGCAGTACTCCCCTGTGTCACTTTGATGTCAGCCAGTGGCAGCTCCTGCGTGACACTGCCGTTTGTGTGGCCATTCGAGGAGGCCACGTTAATTTTGTCAGGCGCCAGGATTACGGGATGAATAACGTCATTCCACTGCTTCATGTCCGGAACAGATGCTGAAAAATCTGTCTGGGCAGGGGATGGAGCCTGTGGCGACTACATCTCGTGGCCACATGTGTCCGGTGGGGACCTGAAATGGAGGAGGAGGAGGAGGAAGGTGGACATTGGAGCAGAAGCATTGTCTGGTGAAATCGGAGTGGATTTTCCCAGGTGACAAGGGAGGAGGAGGAGCGAGGGCAGCGGCAGGAGGAGGATGGAGATGAGGAAGGGACGAGTGCAGATGACTCCACGCACAGTGGCAGTATACAGTGGAAAATGGAGGCAGGGTGCCCCTCGGAGTCACTTGTGCAGATGGTCCCGCGCATGCTTATTTGGCCTGGTAGTGACAGCGAATAGTCCAGCATCCGGCCAGAGGGAGAGGATGACTTCTGCTCTCACCCCTATTGGACCCTCGCTACCGGTCCAAATTGGAGCCTTTATTCCCAGCTATTGAGAGGGAAGACAAACTCAAATACTATAGGGAAATCCTCCGCCGTAATCAGTTGGCCGCTGCCAATGTGCGGCATCGTCCTCTCTGACAGGTCTGACCGACGGGGGGTTCCTCAGCGCTCCACGTACTACTGCCGCGGTGCTGGGGGAAGGTGGGGGGGGTAGGAGCAGTACAGCTCCATCAGCAGTACCTCTAAGTCTGGAGTCACTAATGAGCAGTGCTTCCTTCACCGCCTTAGTGAGGAGGGCAGTTCCCAGCAGCAGCAGCAGCAGGACATGGAGCAAATTTCCCTGAACCAACAGGTTGTGGCCTACTTGGAGCACTCTGCCACCCCAGTTAAGAAGATTTCCGCTGGGAACTACTGGGCAGCCAAACTGGATGTGTGGACCGCAACTTGCCGAGTTTGCAGTGGAGAAGCTGTCTGCCCAGCCAGTAGTGTGGCATCAGAGCGGGTGTTCAGTGCGGCGGGGGCCATCGTTTCCCTCAAAGGAGACCCGCTTGTCCACGGAAATGCTTGAACGATGACCTTTGTCAAGATGAATCAGGCGTGGTGGATCGGCAGATTTCCACACACCAATGCCCTTAGGCGTCAGTCCTGGGTTTCAAACTACCTGCCTCAGCCACTATTCGGATGCGCACCCGCGCTGCTGCCACACATCTGCTGATAGTTTGCTCCCATCTGCCTACCACCGTCTTTACCAGGGACTGGTATTGCCACCACCTCAACACTCTGTCATTGTGCCACTCTATGTGCTCATGCTGCTGCTGCTGTTGCTGTTGCCGTGACATCCACACTGTGTCATTGTGCCACTCTGCGCCTGGGTACTGTTTTGCCACCTGAGAATGTCATTGATGCCACTCTCTGACTCATGCTGTTGCTCCTGTATCACCTCCACTTCGTCTGTCATTGTGCCACTGCCTGACCTCATGCTGCTGCCGCCGTGACCTCCGCTCTCAGTCATTGTGCCGCTCTGTGGCCTAATACTATTTTGCCACCTGCAGAATGTCATTGTGCCACTCTCTGACCTCATGCTGTTGCTCCTGTCATCACCTCCACTCTCTGTCAGTGTGCCACTGCCTGACCTCATGCTGCTGCCGCCGTGACCTCCGCTCTCAGTCATGGTGCCGCTCTGTGGCCTAATACTATTTTGCCACCTGCAGAATGTCATTGTGCCACTCTCTGACCTCATGCTGCTGCTGTGACTCCTGTCGTGCCCTCCACACTGTGTCATTGTGCCACTGTCTGACCTCATGCTGCTGCCGTGGCTGCTGCCGTGCCCTCCACACTGTGGCCTACTCCTGTTTTTGCCACCTCCAGAATTTGTCATTGTGCCACTGTCTGACCTCATACTGCTGCCTGCTCGTGCCTCCACACTGTTCATTGTGCCACTCTGTGTGCTTAATCACTGTTTTTCGCCTCCATAATGTCATTGTGCCACTGCCTGACCTCATACTGCTGCCGCTGTGACCTCCACTGTGTGATTGTGCCACTCTGTGGCCTAATACTGTTTTTCCACCTCCATAATGACATTGTGCCACTGTCTGACCTCATACTGCTGCCGCCGTGACCTCCACACTGTGTGATTGTGCCACTCTGTGGCCTAATACTGTCTTGCCGCCTCCATAATGTCATTGTGCCACTGTCTGACCTCATACTGCTGCTGCCGTGACCTCCACACGGTATCATTGTGCCACTCTGTGGCCTAATACTGTTTTTCCGTCTCCATAATGTCATTGTGCCACTGTCTGACCTCATACTGCTGCCGCCGTGACCTCCACACTGTATCATTGTGCCACTCTGTGGCCTAATACTGTTTTGCCGCCTCCAGAATGCCATTGTGCCACTGTCTGACCTCATACTGCTGCCGCCGTGACCTCCACACTGTGTGATTGTGCCACTCTGTGGCCTAATACTGTTTTGCCACCTCCAGAATGCCATTGTGCCACTGTCTGACCTCATACTGCTGCCGCCGTGACCTCCACACTGTGTGATTGTGCCACTCTGTGCCCTAATACTGTTTTTCCGCCTCCATAATGTCATTGTGCCACTGTCTGACCTCATACTGCTGCCGCCGTGACCTCCACACTGTATCATTGTGCCACTCTGTGGCCTAATACTGTTTTGCCACCTCCAGAATGCCATTGTGCCACTGTCTGACCTCATACTGCTGCCGCCGTGACCTCCACACTGTGTGATTGTGCCACTCTGTGCCCTAATACTGTTTTTCCGCCTCCATAATGTCATTGTGCCACTGTCTGACCTCATACTGCTGCCGCCGTGACCTCCACACTGTATCATTGTGCCACTCTGTGGCCTAATACTGTTTTGCCACCTCCAGAATGCCATTGTGCCACTGTCTGACCTCATACTGCTGCCGCCGTGACCTCCACACTGTGTGATTGTGCCACTCTGTGCCCTAATACTGTTTTTCCGCCTCCAGAATGTCATTGTGCCACTGCCTGACCTCATGCTGCTGCTGCCATGACCTCCACACTGTATCATTGTGCCACTCTGTGGCCTAATACTGTTTTGCCGCCTCCAGAATGTCATTGTGCCACTGCCTGACCTCATGCTGCTGTGGCTGCCGCCGTCACCTCCACACTCTATCACTAATGTTGCCACCTGAGCTCTCAGCTTGTTTTTTTCCAGCTTTCGCTGGCATGACTTTATCAGGCTACATTCCCGCTTGAGTTTTTTGGTCAGTTTTGCCCTCTTAAGTGCCCAGGGAATTTTATAGTGAAGCGATTCTAAGAGCGGCGGCAGTCATGTGCGTGTCATACTAAAACACAACATTGTATGAAGACCAAACCAAGCTCCCTCTGCATATTTAAGCATGGCACAACGTTCTACAGCACCCTGCAGGCTCTGGGCAGCCTGGAAATAGCTGTTTTTTAACGTGATTCGTGCCGAAGTAATTCGGACCGAAACGAATTTTGTCGGAAAATTCGGCGAAGTGACCGAACCGAATTTTTGAGAAATTCGGCCATTCTACTTATAACCCTTTTGCAACTGGCTCCACTCCAAAAAGCATGGTCTGCCCCCTCCACCTTCTGTCTCTTTCCCACCTTCCTTTAGACTGTAAGCCCTCACGGGCAGAGCCCTCTCTCCCTCTGTACCAGCTGTTGTACTTGCTCAACATATGTTATGTATGTTATGTTATGTATAGATGTTATACTGTATAACCCCATTTGAATGTGTAGTGCCCTGGAACTTAGGGTGCTCTAAAATAATAAATTATAAAAACTCAAAAATAAAATGAAGTTTACTAATAGATATCAAAACATACATAAAACATAGGCACAGACATAGATCTGGAAAGAAATGGTGAATAGAGCCAGGAATCAAACAAAATAAGATAATATAACCAGAAATTGTGGATGATGTTTCCAATTATATAAGTCCCGTATGTCCCAAAAGAAAAGAAAAAACATGCACACCATTGGAAATTCCCAGCAAAAAAAACAAAAGTTATAAAATCATTTATAAAAGTGCAAATTACAGTCATTAAAATGAAACTTACATTACATATTATGATCACGGTTACCCACCAGAACTTCCGACCACGTTTCGCTTAAATTTGCTTCAGCTGTTCATCCCCTTTTAAGAAAATTTGCATGCAGTGGGTCCCAACAGTGCAGGGGAGATGCAGGAGCATGGAAAGTTACCCAGGGCATTCATTATAGGGAACGCCAACCAGTGCGCCCGTGTCCAAGGGGGGACCGTGCTGACATCGTGACACTAACATTGTTATAAATATATATAAAAATATAGATCATGGGGGTTGGAAACTCCATTTAATTCAATGAAATGGGGAGATTCCACCTCAAAAACTCTATAGTGGGAAACAAAATTTTGTAATTGGTAGGAAGTCAAAAAAAGCAAGTCAGTGCGTATTTTTTTAAGGTTCTTTTTACATTTTTTAAAAACAGTTAAATAAAAATTGGGAAAATTGGGAGGTTTTAAAAATTTCTTCTAAGGTGTTTTTCATCCTTCTGGTCAGTTATGGATCCTTTTGTTTTTCTGATAATGACTTCCTGGAACTCTTTAAAACTTAGTAACCCTTTGAATTATGAATCCCATAATATACCGGAAAAAAGGGAAAGACATCCCCAAAGGGCCTTTGAAATGTTTTTTTTAACTACCGTTGACCAAAAAATCACTTACATGGGTTGCAAATGTTTTAAAACCAATAAACTGTTCCTTTTTTTTTAAAAATTTACAGCCAAAAACTTAAATGTATTTAGATAGAGCAACACAAAGAGCAATGTTTGTAAAGTTTAAAAAAAATGATACGGCTTTCCCAAATTTTGAAAATTAAAAAAACTGAAAGTGTTGTGCATATTTTTCTCCCCGCTGAGTCAATATTTTTATACCACCTTTGCTGGCATCGGGGGGGATGTCTCTACCGGTTTTTGAACATCTAGAGGCGGGAAATTTTTTTTGTCCTTCCCTTTTTTTTCAACATAGCTCTAGCTCAGTCATTGTTGGCGAACATTTGTGAACAGCATTTTAAAGGGGGATTTAGGTCGGATTTGGACTGGGCCCTTTTTAAAACACATGAATATCTTTGATTTAAAACCCTTCCCATTGAAAGCTTTGGCTGTATTTTTAGGGGCATTGCCTGCTGGAAGGAGAACCTCACTGGGAGTCTCAAGTCTTTTGCAGTTTCTAACAGGTTTTCCTCCAGATTGCCTTTTTTTAGCTCCATCTTTATCCCATCAAATCTACCACTTTTTAGCCCGCTAAAAAAAACATCCCACAGCAGATTTCTGCCCCTACCCTGCTTCAATGATTTTTTGAGGGTGTGGGGCAGTGTTGGCTTTTCCCCCCCACACATACATTTGAAAATTTGGCCAAAAAAATTTAATTTTGGTCTACTGAGCAAGCACGCTTCCACATACCGTAAACTTGATATAAGCAGAGTTTTTTAGCACAAAAAATTGCTGAAAAATCCGACCTCGGGTATCCGAGTCACTTGGCACTCGGGGCTTAAATTTTGGCCCGGGCAAACGGCAAGGGCACTTCATTTGGGGACTTTCAGGGCGATAAACTAATGTCGGAAACCCGACAGGTCCGGGCACTGGGATGGCCCAGGCGCTGGGGAAACTAAGTTCCCCTGTAGCGACTCCGCCAGCGCACACAGGAGAAGAAACCCCTGCAGGGCCAAAAGAAAGGGGGCTCCCTGCTCTGCAGTGGACTCCGGCGGGCCGCGACTCGTGCCATCTGGAGTTTTTGCACAGGCATGTGTGCATCCGCTCGTGCGCGGCCGTACATCACCCCCCTGTGCCAAGAAGACAGAGGAGCGTGCCCCGGGAACGAAACCCCGGCGTCAAGGTAAGTGCTTGTTTTTTTTTTTTTAAAACCCCCCTATGCCCGCCTAGGGGGGCCTATACCTGCCTATACCCTGCCTTACCTGCCTATGCCTGCCCAGGGGGCCTATACCCGCCTAAGCCCGTCTAGGGGGGCCATCCTGCCTAGGGGGACCTATACCCGCCTATACCCACCTAAGCCTGCCTAGGGGACCTAAACCTGCCCCATAGCCCGCCTGGGGGGGTATACCTGGGTATAGCCTGCCTAGGGGAACTATACCTGCCTACACCTGCCTAGGGGGACCCATACCTCCCAAGCCTGCCTAGGGGGGCTATACCTGCCATAGCCTGCCTAGGGGGACCTAACCCCCTAAGCCCGCCAGGGGACCCATACCTGCCTATGCCTGCCCAGGGGGGCCTATACCCGCCTAACCTCCTAGGGGGACCTATACCTGCCTATCCTCCTAGGGGGACCAAAACCGCCTATAGCCTGTCTATGGGACCTATACCTCCTAAGCCTGCCTAGTGGGGCCTATACCTCCCAACCTGCCTAGGGGCCTTACCTGCCAAAGAGGACCTTTACCTCCTATAACCTGCCTATGGGGGCAATTACCTGACAATACCTGCCAGGGGGGACATTAAAACTGCCTATAATGCCTATAACCTCCTATGGGGGGACATTAAAAATGCCTTTTACCCCTAATTTTCCTATGGGGGACATTAAACTGCCATGGGGGACATTTTAAACGCCCATACCAGCTTAATCTGCCTATGGGGCATTAACTGCCTTTTTTTATTTTTAATTTTTTTGTCAAAAAACTTTCCCGGTTTTTGGTGGGCAAAAGTAGGTTTTCCTTGGTTATAAACCGGGTCGGCTTATACCAGTAATACGGGGACTTTCGAGTCCCCCCCAAAGATTTTTGCAAGTTAAACAGAACCCGGGCCCGAAAGGGTTTTTTCTTGCCACTCTTTCCATAAAGGAGATTTGTGGCAAAAGACTAAGGGTATGTTAACGCTTAACGCGGGACGTAATTAGCCCCGCAAATTAGCCGTGTGGTCGGGGGGGGGGGCGGGGGCGGGGGTCGGCACCTTTGCCCCCCATTTATTGATTGCCGCGGCGGTATACACCGCTGGTAAATTTACAGTCACTTATCTCCCCCCGCGGGGGATTTGCCGAGCAGGAGAGGGGAATGTAATCCATGGTTTCTCTATGGAAATTGGATTACCCGTAATGAAGGGCCTTTTCCAGCCCGTAAATTTCGCCTTGGGCGCGTAATTAAGGGAAAGAAAAACGCCCATTTTAAGCCCTGTGAAATAGCCTAATAGTTGTCCGTGGGAATTTTCCCCCTGACTGCGACTCTCTGCAGCTCCTTTTACATGCCTGGGGCCTCTGGTTTTTTTCTCTTATTACTTCTTTCCTTGTCTGGGATTTCGGTTTAGGTGGACGGCTATGTCTTGGTAGGTTAGTATGCCACACTCCTTTTACTTACGGATGATGGATTGAACAGTGCTCCATGAGATGGTCATGAGCTGGGAATATTTTTTTTTTAAAACCTAACACTGCAATATACTTTGCCACAAATGTATCCCTGAGCTGTGTGCTGTGTTCCTGTGTGGTCCGAGACCTTCACAAAACAGCTGTAGTTATACAGAGAATAATGAGAAGTTCACACGACGTACTGCAGCCTGCACAAGTACACGCCACAATACGTGTTCATTGCACTGTTCAAAGTAAGCACATCATTTCAAAAGGTTACACCATTAATGTTAGGCAGAAATTTCCGGGGGACAAAGGGGGTTAAACTTTCATACATCAAATCCATATCTATAACTGGCAACTCCTGCCATATTATAGAGTGATTTTAATGCAACCCTGAACCAGGACCTAGACAGATTGTGTCCACATGTGTTCACAAGAACAAATGTACCTAGTAAATCCCTACCAATAGTACCAAAACCTCTTGACCAGCATATATAGAAGACAATTTAAAGAGGAAAAATCGGTCCTAAAAAATAACTTTTATTAAAATATAATTTAAAATATCGTGACATCCGAAGAACTCACAAAACAAAGTGGGAGGGGCAAACCCCACCCAAAAGGGGGGGGCCAGAGTGATATACAAAAACCGGCCCTATAAACCTAAATAAACCCCAAACCCAACTGAGAAGATACAGGGTGATCCCCCATAAGGGGCCGTTCCCCCCTTCC
>JAODAL010082995.1:0-11395 GCA_025379985.1 Phyllomedusa bahiana
GCATATCACCCCAGTCCAAGGGGGAGGGGAGAGAGGAACCAGTTCTGGGATAACTGCTCCTTTTGTATCCGGACGTCGGGACAAGGGACCGATGCCCCCGGCCAAATTTGCTTATAACCATGGGGATCGGATGCGCCGGCTCCCCCTTCTTTGTAATCTATGGTCGCCACCCGCACCACCCCCCCCCCCCCCTCCCCCCCTTGACTCATGTGCCCGCTGTCAACGACCAAGTTTGGGATACAAGGCCAAATGGCGGGAAACCCGACTTTTCCTAATTCGGGCCCTCGCCCTTATAAGTCTAAGGCAAAAAAAGGAAGACCTGCCCCGACTTTTCTCCCGGGGGCCCAAAGTTTTGGCTCTCCCTAAAGGGTATTCGCCTGAAGGTTCCTATCTTAAAATTTGGGGCACTCGCTTCCCGGCCCCTTCAAGGTTCTTGGGCATTGAACCCGAGACATACAAGCTCTTTTGCCTCCTCCCCTCCGGATCCACAACGCAGTTCATTATCCCTCCTAAGCCTCTGGTTCTGAACCGTTTCTTTAAGAAATGACACCTTCCCCAAAAACCGAGCCGCTGACATTTTCGAGGAAAGGAATTTTTGGCTAAAAGGGGCAGAGGGGGAGTTTTTTCCCAATGGATTGAGGGCCTGGGACCCGGGAAAGACCCGGGGCCTGAATCTAACACCGAATGGGGTTTCTCATCCTAGGTTTCTCACCTAAAAAGTGGGGAGGCCTAAGAGGGGGGGGAAACTGAAACCCCCCCCTCCCCATAAAACCCCCCGGGGGGACGGGTGGGGCCGCGTCCCCCCCGCACCGAGGCCTGGTCAAAAACCCTTCCTTCACCCCCAGGTCCGCTCCCGTGGGTCCTCATCCCCTGTCGGTCGGAAGGCCATGCACCCCCCCCTACAATTTAAAGGACATCGCCGGAAATTTGGGGTAATTGCCGGGCGCTGCCCAATATAGGTTTTCACCCCCACTCACTTTCCTGCGGGATCTATTTTGACCCAGCCTTTAGAGAAAGCGTTTCCTAAAGGCATTATCGCCTTACCGGTACCAGCCCCCTTGCTACGTTTCCACGACCACGAACCACCCCTGCCCTGACCTTCTGCCTCCCCACACTACTTTCCGGGGAAAAACGTTTTTTACCTTGCTGCACCTCGGGGACCATCGCAAGCAATCACGTCGGGTAAAGACCTGGTAGCCTCATGCCGCAGCAAGTCCAACCCGCTTTGCGGCGGGGTCTGGTGAAAACCAGGGCTACTTAGATTCCGTTCCCTGGCGTGGGCTTAACTATCATCGCTTGTGGTGGTCCAGCGGATCCACTACCTAGCCGTCACACTCAGTACCTGGAGAGCCTCAGTATCTGGAGATACCTAGAATCTGAAGAACCTTATGCCTGAAGAGCCTTAGTATCCGGAGAGCCTTATACCTGGAAAGCCTCAGTATCTGGAGATCCCTTAGTAAAATGGAGATCCTCAGTATGTGGAGAGCCTTAGTACCTATAGATCCTCAGTAACTGGAGAACCTTAATGCTCATAGATGTTCAGTATCTGGAGAGCCTTAGTACCTATAGATCCTAAGTACCTGGAGAGTCTTATACCTACAGAGCCAATAGAATCTGAAGAACCTTATACCTGGAAAGTCTTAGTACCTAGAGAACCTCATTATGTGGAAATCCGAGTACCTAAAAGAACCTCAGTACCTGGAGAACCTTAAAAACCTGGAGATCATAAGTATCTGGAAAACTTAGTGCCCATAGATCCTCAGACTGGAGAGCCTTAGTACCTATATAAACCCTCACTACTTGGAGGGCCTTTGAAACCCGGGGAACCTTAGAAAACTGGAGAACCTTATACCTGGAGATCTTAGTGTCTGGAGATCCTCATATTGGAGAGCCCCTTTAAGTATCTGGAGATCCTCAGGATCTGGAGAGCCTTAGTACCTGGAGATCCTCAGTATCTGGAGAGCCTTAAAATCTGCAGAAGCTTATACCTGGAGAGCCTTAGTACATGGAGATCCTCACTATCTGGAGGCCTTAGTACCTAGATACCACAGTAACTGGAAAAGCCTTAGTACCTGGAGATCCTCAGTATCTGGAAAGCCTTAGCACCTGGAGATCCTCAGTATCTGTAGAGCATTAGAACCTATAGATCCTCAGCACTTCGAGAGCCTTAAAACCTGCAGATCCTTAGTATCTGGAAAACCTTGTACCTGGAGAGCCTTAGTACCTGACAATCCACATATCTGGAGAGCCTTAAATAAACCCGGAGATCTTCAGTTTTCTGGAGAGCCTTAGAATCTGGAGAACCTTATACCTGGAGAGCCTTGGTACCTGAAGATCCTCAGTATCTGGAGAGTCTCAGTATCTGGAGAGTCTTAGTACCTGGAGATCTTCAGTATCTGGACAGCCTTATATGTGGACAGCCTTAGAATCTGGAGAACTTTATACCTGAAGAGCCTTAGTACCTGAAGATGCTCAGTATCTGGAGAGCCTTAGTAGCCATAGATCTTTAGTAATCTGGAGAGCCTTAGTATCCGGAGAACCTTATACCTGGAGATCTCCCATATTTGGAGATCCCTTAGTACCTGGAGATCCTCTGTACCTGGAGAGTCTTAGTACCTAGAGCTCCTGAGTAGCTTGAGAGCCTTAGGACCTATAGATCCTTAGTACCTATATATCCTCAGAACCTGAAGAATTTCATAGACATGCACCTATCTCCAGAATGGGCACCGGAAACTCCCTTTCAGAAAGGAGACGTGACTGCTCAAGTGTGGCACCTCTTCATTTATTCAATAGAGGGAGTTCCAAGTATAGCCGAAAACAACCATGCCCTATGAAGTGAATGAGGGGCCACGCTTTAGCAGAGTCCATTCTGGAGACAGGTGCAGGTCTAAACATCATACCATGGACACATTGAGCAAAGGTTTCTCTTTTAGGTGTTTCTATTCATAGGAAATATCAAAAAAACACCTCCAGGTATGAGATTTCCCACAGAAATCTCTATATATATGTGAAATAATCAGGTAAAACATGACCAGAAAAAAATGTGAATTTAAAACTAATGTTTGCATTTATCATTTTAAAGCGAACACACACACAATTAATGCAAAGTCCAATTAAGTACAAGGGAAATATTGCTCAGTTTCCCAAAATCACAGACAGAAAAAACAAATTGTCATATGTAGTGTGGAGAGGGATCTCATAAGTATGCCCTGGAAGACTCTACTTGGCCTATTAAGCCCTAAGGCCTAACTACAGGGTAATCTCCCTAAAAAAGGGGCCCCCCCATCTGTAACTTTTTTCCCCCTACAACAAAAATAAAAAAAAACCGTGTTCCGAACATGTTTCGATGCCCATTTACATCTCACCAGGGGAAAAAAAAGGAGAGAAAAAAATTTAAAAATATAATAAAAAAACCTCCCTAGGAAGACTCAAAAGAGCTTTTTTTGGGCCCCAAAAGGTAATATCAAAGGGGGTTGGGGACCAATTTTAGAGTTTCTCTGGGAATGAAATTAAACAAATCAAATACGACGGGGCCTGAAAAAACGTAAGAAAATGGTGTCTTTTTTCAAATTAAAACTCAAGCTGAAAACAAAAACACGCGGGCCCTCAAGAAATAAAAAAAGGGGTTGGCCAAAAAATGGACAAAAAGAAATTTTTAACGAGCGGCACCGAAATACCGTTCCCCGGGGCCTCGGGTGCGCCCCCCTCCCCCCCGACCCCCCCGGGACCGGGGGCGAGTGGGGGCACGGTCCGGGCCCGGTCCCGTGTGCCGCTGCCCCCGGGGCCTTGTGTATAAATTTAAAACCCCGGCCCCGCCCTGATTTTCCGGGCGCGCCCGGCAGGGGCCTCCGGGGGGCCCCCTCCCCTTCCCTCTAAGGCCGCGCGCGCCACCCCTTTTCCCTCTCTTAAAGGGCCAGTGCGCCGGAAATTTTGGCTGATTCCAGGCCATTTGACCCTAATTTTAATTAGGTTTTCCCCCTCCGGCAGCCCCTCCCGGAAACTTTAGTGCCACCTGAGCCTTTTTAGAGAAAGCGTTTCTTTCCCCTTGTTTGCCTTACCTGTCCCAAACCCCCGACTCGTTCCCGTTTCCTGACCACGAACCTCTCCCCGCCTGTCCTAAACCTATTCCCTGCCCTGACTACGCCTCACCTCAGGATTCTGTACCAGTTTACCTTGGCTACCACCCCCCAGGAAAAGTCCCGCCAGGGGAAAACAAAGCCGGTATTTCTCCGCCGCAGCAAGTCCATCCCGCTTTGCGGGGGGCCCTCGGGGTGAAAACCGGGTTCTACTTTAGTTTTCCTTTCCCTGGCGGGGGCTTTCCACCATCGCTTGCGGTGGCCCACGGATCCATACCACAGCCTTTAACAGTAAGACCCGGGGCCAGGGATCCCCCCAAAAGGGGCCTTTTCCCGGAGAAGCGGCCCTTTGCCGCGGGGCCGTCCCCGCAACAGCACGTCAAATTGCGCAACGGCTCAGCAGTTGGCCCCAGTTAAACCGTCATTTTTAAAAAGCAAACTCCTGGCGAACCACCGCGGGGCCCCAACTCCACCCTTTTGGCTACACCGCCCCCGCCATTTCCAAACCGCAACGGGGGGCCCCAAAGCTCCGGTTACCCGCTCCCCCCGCCCAATTTGAAGGGGATTTCCAAGCATTTCCGAGGCTTCATCCCCCAGTGCTCAATGCACATTAAATTAATGGCGGCCCCTTTTTCCCAAACAAGCTTTCCCCAAATTGGAATTGGGTTTTAAACCCCCTGTTTTCCCGGGGAAAGGGCCCCTTAGAAAGGGCCCAACCCCCCCTTTTTGGGGGGGAAACCCCCCGAACCCCCCTGGGGACAACGGATCTGCAGCCCCTTCCTCCAGGATTTCCCCGCGCTTTTTTTAAAGGAACCCGTCCCGGCACCCTCGGCCGAGACTGCCCCCTCATTTTTTGCCAGGGAAATTTTCGTCGGTGGGGACTACGCAGTGCATTTCCGCAAAAAAAACCCCCAGAGTTGTTTTTGGAACGAGGCTCCCCCTTGGTGCCACCATTAAAAAGGGGGTCTTTCGAGTAGGTTTAAAGGGATGTGTTTCCCCGCAAAAAGACACCCCGTCCTCCTCAGGGGGTTTAATTTTAGTTGGCAACCCGCATTGAGGGCCCTTTTTCGCCGAGAGACGAGAGGGCTCCGGAAAAGGAACAAGATGGGGGAAACTTACAGCCGGAATCCCCGCCTGGCTCCCGTGTTCCAGAGAAAAACCAAACGAAATTTCCGCACCACCCCCTATTGTGGGGGCCTATGCAGGTCGAAAAGGGGTTTAATTTTCTCCCCGGGGAGCAAAAACGGGCCCTACGTCGGTCGGAAACCCCTGGGCCTCTACTGGGGAAAGGCCTGAGCACTTCCCGGAGGAATTGTCCCCAACTCCAAAAACGCCGGGGAAACCCCCGCACCAGGGTTCGTGGGAGAGGGGGCCCGGGTGCAAATTCCCCCTCTCCACGCATGATGTTGCCTGTTAAAGTCGGGACGATCGGCCCCTCTCATTCCGGCCCAAACCCCGCCTTTTTGGGACTCTGGCTGGGGCCGGGAACTTTATTAAACCGCCCCTTGGGTTGTCGCAAAGGGCTTCCGGTGGTGGTTGGAAAAACCCCGGGTCATCTTTTGGGTCAGGGGCGAACTGCAAAGCGCACTATACAGTTCGCACCAAGCCTCTGCCCTTTTCCCGTGGGGGGCCCTAAAAAAGGGAAAATCGCCTTCTACGTTTTTGCCACACCCTTTTTTGGGGCCCGCTTTTCTCGGACTTCCGTGGCTGCACTCCACTCTCCTACGTAGCCCCTGGACTTGGGTTAAGCCCATTTCGCGGGGGGGGGGCCCCAAAGCCTGAGTTTTTTGCCCGGGGTGGAAACCCTCCCCGGTGTTTCCCCAAACTCTCGCCCCAACCCCCCCGGGCGAACTATTGGGGGGGCCTCCCCCACGATTATCGGGGGTTTTCGCCAAAGTCTTTTTCGGAGAAAGAACGGAGATCCTTTCCCCTCCTCATCGCCCCTTAACACTGCCCCGATCGACCTACTGCCGGGTACCATTCCCCCCGGGGGCCGAGTCTACCCCCTGCCAAATTCCCGAGCCCAAAAGCTATGCCCTGAAAAAATTTTGGGAAAGAACCTCCAAAAGGGGGTTTCATACAGAAATCCTCCCCCCCGCAGGGCCCGGGATTCTTCTTCGTGGAAAAGAAGGCCCTCCCCCGGACCCGGGTTTTGATTACCGGGCCCTTAAAAAGATCACGGGAAGAATGGGAAACCCCTTTCATTGATTCCTGACTCTTTAAATCGTCTACGGGGTTGCGAAAAAATCTTCCCCAAAAATTGGCTTAAGGGGAGCCAAAAAATTTCCTCATCCGCTTTCCGGGAGGCATGAGGAAAAACGGCTTTTAAAACCCCCCCCCAAAGGAGGGGCCCCTTCCCGAATACGGGTCAGGGCCTTTTGGGCCCTTTTGGAAACGCCCCAGCCGTCTTCCGGGAATTCGTAAACACATCTTAAAGGGACTCTTGTATACGTTTTCCTTTTTAAAACCCGGGAGGGACATCGGGTTACTCGTCTGATTTGGGCACTCACCGGTTCACTTCCGCCCATTTTTCTGGGGGCCCTTTCCGGGCCAAACCCCCTATACGCCAATTTGGGAAATTTGCATTTTAAACCAAACCCAAACCCCCCTGCCTTTCCGGGATATATTATCTCGCCCAAAGGGGTTGCGGGAGGACCCAGCCAAGCGGGCGCCCCCGAAAAGGCCTCGCCCTTTTGGGTCTTGGGGCTATAAAAACGTTTCCTGGGTTTTCCTGTAATTTTTTAACCGGCATTTCATCCCACACTTCTCCAAAACGGGGGGGGCCCATATGGGCGCTCACAAAAAAAGAATCCTAACCCCACGAAGGGCCACCGGGGGCCGAGGAAGCTTTCCGATTTTGAAGTCTCCCTTTTTGCCCCCCGCTTCTATCCTGTCACGGCCGAACCCTTCAAACCGTTTGAAAATTTTAAGGGGAAACGCCTCGCGGCGGGTCGGTGCGGCCCCCCCCCCCCCCCCCCCCCTACCCCAAAAGGGGCCCCAACGGGGAAAATAGTCACCTGCGGCTTTTTTTCTAAAACTTTCTCACCGGGGGGAAAGGAAAACTTACATCGGAACCGGGGGTTTTTTAGCCTCAAACAACCCTGGAGGGAAAAGGCTTTTTCTACTGGAGGGTGCTCGGCATCCCCTCAGTATCTATTCCCAACCCCCAAAAAACCCCCAGTACCTCCCAAAGGGCCCCCGACTCAATCCACCCCCCAGGGGTAGATGGGCCTCTTTTTCTCCCCGATTTGATTTTTCCCAAAACCACTTCCGTCCGGGGGGGGAAAAAAAAGTTTAAGGCGGATGCTTTTCGCGCTTTTGAGGGGCGGTGAAGAAACAACCCCGGGGGCAAATTTTAAAACCCCCCGGAGCGTCTTGTCCTCCAGCCCCCCGTTGACCTCCGGAATGCCCGCCCGGGAAGACAAACCTGGGCCCCGCACTCCGCAACAGATCCCCGAAGTGGGGGCATTGCTTTTGGGGGCCGGACACCCCGGCGCCCCCTAAAACCTCTCCCTTTTCTCAAAGGTTCTACGGTGGCCGGACCCGCAAAGGGGGTTTAAAGGGAAATTTTTTTGAGGGCCCGTTGGGCCCCCGTGCCCGAACAAAACACCTTTTCACAGGCCCTTTGGGCCCTGCATCCCCTGCCCATCCCTACTGCCCCCTTTTCATTGGCGATGGATTTTTTTAACCAACTTCCCCCCATTCCCCCTGGTAACACCGGATCTGGGGGTTACAAACGTTTTTCTAAGATGGGTCACTTTGTCCCACTGACGGGCTGCCCTCGGCCCCCGCGCCTTGGGTAACCTATTTTTTCACCACATCTTTTTGCCTACAAAGGGAAAGCCCCCGCAAATTTTCCCCTGACCGCGGGGTCCAAATTTTTTCTCCCCAAAATTTGGGGGGGCCCCTTTCCCTGTTGCAGGTTTTAAACTCCCATTTTTCCTCGGCCAATTTCCCCCCAACAAAAAGGGCCAAATAGAAAGGGTTTAAACCCGGTTTCCGGGGACCTTTCTTGCGCCACTTGTCCTTTGGCGCGTCAGAAGACGGGCCGACCTACTCCCTTGGGGAGAATTTTTCCAAAAATTCCCTAGATTTTCCCAGTCACGGGGGCCTCTTTCCCTTTTTATATTGTGTACCGGCCCGCAACCCCCGCCCTCCTCTTCCCCCCTTGCCCTCTCAAGCCCCAAGTTTTCCCCCTGCAGATACCCTGGCCGCGACATGAAGACTATTTTGGGGCCCCCCCCCCAGTCCTTGCTCCGTGCTTTGGCACCATGAAAGCTCGGCGGATAAGAGAAGGAGCCCTCCCCCAGTCTTTTTCCCCCTGGGGATAAAATTTTGGGTTCCCGCCAAGTATGTCAGCCTTTTAAAATTTCCCCAACTACAAATTGGGTCCTCGCTACCTAGGCCCCTTCGAGTGCTCAACGTCTAAACCCCGGTGCCTATAAACGCCGGCTCCCCCCCCCCCTTTCGTATCCCGAACCCTTTCATGTGTCCCCTTCCAAACCCCCCCGGCCTTAAAACCCTTTTTTTCCCCCGTAAAGGCCTTTAAAACCCCCCCCTTCCCCGGGGGCGGAACGCTAACGTTTCCCCCGTGAAGGAGAAACTTGGGTATTTAAGGGTCCAGGGGGAAAGCATACTTTCCCCCTCGAGTGGAAGGGGTTTGGGGCCCCAGGAAAGGTTTTTTGGGAGCCGAGGACAACAAACCCGGACCCGGAACTCCCTTCTGAGGTTTCCTCCCGGGCGGAAGAGGGGGAGCCTAAGGGGGGGGGGGATTTTAACGACGGCACCGGGAACCTTTTTCCCCGGGGTTTCCGGCGCGCTCTCCCCCGACCCCCACTCGTGGGGCCGGGGGCGAGTGGCGGGACGGGCCGGTGGCCCCGGGGCCGTTTTGGGGGCCCAGCCCCCCCCCCCCCCCCGTCCCCCCCCCCCCCCCCCCCCCCCCCCCCCCCGGCCCCCCCCCTTGGGTTAAAAAATTAAAACCCCCCTAAAACCCGGCCCCCCCCCCCCCCCCCCCGCCCCCCCCCCCCCCCTTTGACTCCTGGGCGCGCCCAGCATGGCTGCCGGGCGCGCCCCCCCTGTTCCTAAGGCCGGGGCCCCCGCCAGTCTTTTTCCCTCTCTTTAAAAGGGGCCCTGCCCCCGGGAAATTTGGGTGATTCCGGGCCCCTGACCCCATATATTGGGTCCTCCCCCGGGAGCCCCCCCCGGATCTTTTGTGCCTCCTGAGCCCCTTTTAAAAAAGCGTTTCGTTCCTTGTTTTTCCTTACCCTGTACCAGACCTTTTCCCGACCACGAACCCGCCCCCTGTCCCGACCAATTTTCCGCCCCCACACCCTCAGCCTCACATTCTGACCCCGCTTTTTCCATGGGTACCCCCGCAGGGAAGTCCCGCCCGTGGGGAAAAAGACCTGGGAGTTCTCCGCCCCAGCAAGCCAACCCGCTTTTCGGCGGCTCCCGGGGAAAACCGGGGTTTTACTTAATTCCGTTTTCCCCGGCGTGGGGGTTCCACCATTTGCTTTTCGGTGGGCCCCGCGGATCCACACCACAGCCGTTACAGTATACCAAAAGCGTCAAACTGATGATAAATTTAACTGCAAAGGAACAATCAAATTCTCAAAAATCTATCTACTCAGGCAAGGTAGCAAAAAACCAATTCACCCCATTACAGTTTTGATTATCCAGGCAAATAGCTTCACTGTCTCCAAAGTACTTTGCTTTTCTCTCTTCTTTCCAATTAAAGCGGGTGTATTGCATGGGGCATATACAAATTGGAAAAAAATTTCACAGTAATGTCCTGAATAAGGACTTAAGATCACCCAATTCTTCAAATTGTAGAAGTAGGGATGACATATACCAGGGCACATGTAAATGGGGTTTAGAGAATATCGGAAAAACTATCAGAGAATTTCGCAGAAGGGTGGGAGAACACCTTAGCGACATTAGAAACGGCCGAGATACACCAATAGCAAGGCATGTTAGCAATTCACATAGTGGTGATATAAAAAGCAATAAATTCAGGATAATGCATTCTGTAAGACCTCAGTCTCGTGGGGGCAACTGGGATAGGTTACTTCTACAGAAGGAAACTGAATGGATATTCAGATTGAAAACCACTTCCGCCCAGGGCCTTAATGAGCGTTTGGATTTTTGCTGTTTCATTTAAAGGCTTTTTTTTTTTTATCATGAAAGCATTTTCATATATTTTGTGGTAATTCACTTTGCTGCATATATTTATTTTGTTGTCCATTGCTATATATCGGATGTTATAGGATGTTTAAATATACTTTTCCTTGTAATTTTCTTCCCTTCTGTATATTATGTTTTTTTCTACTTTTTCTGGTCAGACTGTGATCTAAGTAATGACTTCGTAGTAGGCATTTTCCCATGATACTACTTTAGATTTGCATTTAAAATAATACCAGTAGTTTTTTATACTTCGGAGAAACTCAAAGTTGGTCACCATGCCCCTTTGATACTCACCTGTGGCCAAGCAATCTGAAATGACAGAGAAAAAAACCAAAACATGGCCCCTAAATCACTGCAAAAAGCTGAAATGAGATGAACACAGCACAGAGGCAACACAGGCCCCCATGCTATTAAAGAAAATACCCAGGTGCAGCTGAATTGGTGGTAACCCATACATCTCTCCACGAGGTGGACAGAAAGTGCACCTTAAATTGACATCTATTCACATAGCATGCAAAAAAGCCACAGTATCATAGGTTGGAAGACTTTACAGATGCAAAAATACCCGTAAGACAGCCGCTCGCACACTTTCCATGCATGAGGGGGGTGGCTGCGGGTATTCTACTTGCATCCAGTCCCCAGTACTGTTGGGCAAAAAAACTAGACTGCGATCTAAGTAATGACTTCGTAGTAGGCATTTTCCCATGATACTTACTTTAGATTTGCATTGATAATAATGCCAGTAGTTTTTTATACTCTCGGAGAAACTTAAAGTTGGTCACCATGCCCTTAGATACTCACCTTTGGCCAAGCAATCTGAATAGACATCATACTTTCGGCTTTACAGGCCTTCTTATTCTGAGTAGTTTATTACACTCTCAGAGAAACTCTAAGTTAGTCACCATACCCTTAGATACTTACCTTTGGCCAAAAACACTCTCTTTGATGTCTTCCTAGGGAGTGTTTTACGTATAGTTTTCTAATTTTCTTCTCTCCTATATCTGTCCCTTATGAGTAGTGATGAGCGATAGTGTCAACTATCGTTATCGATTCGATAGTCGATATCGGCAATTATCATGACGATATCCATAGCGATAACAATTTTCGCCGATGCCCATTAGTCATGGGAAAGGAAA
>JAODAL010082996.1:0-11395 GCA_025379985.1 Phyllomedusa bahiana
ATGGACTCTCGCGGGGCGGCTTTTTCCGCTGTTTGCTCACACCGCATGTGGCGCGGTCCCCTGCACGGAGAAGGGCCCCCAGTTCTGCCAATTGACGGTCAATGGGACTTTGGTGTCAGGACTATTGGACTCGGGGAGTCTGGTAACGCTCCTCTCCGCCTCTATTACACATGAGTTGATCCAAGGGAGGAAAGTAGGTGTTACCTGTATTCATGGGGACACTAAGAGGTACCCAGTGGCCAGGTAACCATAGAAACAGAGCAGGGAGTTAGGTACCACCAGGTAGGGGCAGTCCCAGAATTGATGTATGACGTTATAATCGGGCAGGATTTTCCTCTGTTCTGGCATCTGTGGGAACCAGATTGCCTCGTCAGGAGGCCCGGAAGGATACCGGCTGCCCGGCGGTCGCTGTATCAGAGGGTGACCAGGAGTTTCCCCTGTCTGTGTTACTCGGGGATAATGAGGAGGCAACCCCTGATGAGATGGTCCCCGACTTGGAGGTATCCCGGGAAAACTTTGGATCGGCCCAACTCCAGGATGAGACCTTGAGAGGGGCCCGAAAGTAGTGTGGTGGTAGTAAATGGGGTGCCCCAAGGGCCTGGGGTGGAAAAGAGGTACCCTCATTTTGCCATGAACGGTGATATGCTATTTCGGTTGACAAAATGTCAGGATGAGTTGGTAGAACAACTCGTAGTGCCTAAACCTTACCGGAAGATGGTGATAGACCTGGCCCATTCCCATGTTTTAGAGGGGCACTTGGGGTCAGAGAAGACCCAGGAAAGGATCCTTCAGAGATTCTATTGGCCGGGGCTTCACCGACATGTTCGGGACTATTTCCAGTCCAGCCCCGTATGCCAGATCACCTCCCCGGTAGCCCACTTCCGCAGCCCCCTGATACCCCTTTCGATTATTGACGTGCCTTTTGATAGAATTGCCATGGATTTGGTAGAATCCCTGGTGAAGTCAGCCAGAGGACACCAGTATATCCTGGTCGTGGTCGATTATGCAACCTTGTACCAGAGGCAGTCCAATCAAAATACTTCCTCCAAGGGCAAAGCCAAGGAGTTGTTTTTAGATGTTTTCCAGGGTTGGGATACCAAGGAAATTCTGACTGATCAGGGATCCCGTTCATTTCAGGGTATGCGGGACCTCTGTAAAGGGTGTTGAAAGTTACCCCAGGGTCCGCACCTCGGTCTACCATCCCCAAACAGATAGGTTAGTCGAACAGTTTAACAAGACCCTGAAGGCTATGTTAAAACGAGTAACTTGAAAAGGATGGTCGAGACTGGTATTATCTAGTACCCTATCTGCTGTTTTCCATCAGGGAGGTGCCCCAAGCATCCACTGGGTTTTCCCATATGAGTTGTTATATGGCAGACACCCCAGGGGGCTGTTGGATGTTGCCAAGGAGACCTGGGAAGGGGAGGTCACTCCGTATAAAAGTGTAATAGAGCATATCTTCCAGATGCAGGAGAGGATAGCCCAGGTGATGCCTATTGTGAAGGAGCATCTTCTTCAGGCTCAAGAGGCCCAGGCAAGATTCTATAACAGGTCAGCCCGTCTTAGTCAGTTTAACCCGGGAGACCGCGTTCTGGGGTTGTTACCCACAGTAGAAAGCAAGTTTCTCGCAAAGTAGCAAGGGCCATATGAGGTAGTCGAAAAAGTGAGCGAAGTGAATTACAGGTTACACCAACCAGGCAGGAGGAAGCCCTACCAAGTGTATCATGTGAATTTTTTAAAACCCTGGAAATATAGGGACCTTCTAGAAGCCCCGTGCGCTGTGGCCCAATGGACGCCAGCCACATTGAGGTCAAAGCGAGCGCTCCGTGCTCCGCAGTGGACTCCGGACGGGCGCAAGCAGAGTCGCGGCCGTCCGGAGTTTCCGGCACAGGCAGCGTGTGTCATCACGCTGCGTGTGCGGCCTGATGACATCACCCGCCTGTGCCCCAAGACGGAGAAAAGCGCGGAAGGCCGGACAGCGAGGAGGCAGAGCGGCGGAGCGGCGAGGGAGACGGTGCAGCGGGGAGCCAGGTAAGTGGTTTTTTGTTTGTTTTTTGGTTTTTTTTATTACCTGCCTATACCTAGCCTATACCTGCCTATACCTAGCCTATACCTAGCCTATACCTGCCTATACCTAGCCTATACCTGCCTATACCTGCCTATACCTAGCCTATACCTGCCTATACTAGCCTATACCCTCCCTATACCAGCCTATACCAGCCTATACCAGCCTATACCTGCCTATACCCTGCCTATACCCAGCCTATACCAGCCTATACCTAGCCTATACCAGCCTATACCTAGCCTATACCCTACCTATACCTAGCCTATACCAGCCTAGACCTAGCCTATACCCGCCCTATACCAGCCTATACCGAGCCTATACCCATCCTATACCAGCCTATACCCAGCCTATACCTAGCCTATTCCCTACCTATACCAGCCTATACCTAGCCTATACCTGCCTATACCAGCCTATACCCTACCTATTAGAACATATACCTGCTATAGCCTGCCTATAAGAACATATAACTGCCTATGGGGGACATAAACCTGCCTATAACTGCCTATGGGGGATATAAACCTGCCTATAACTGCCTATGGGGGTATATAAAACCTGCCATAACTGCCTTGGGGCATATACCTGCCTATTACTGCCTGTGGGGACATTAAACTGCCTATACCTGCCTATGGGGGACATATATCTGCCTATGGGGGACATTAAACTGCCTATGTAATTTTATTGGTATCCATTTTTATTTTTAAAATTCACCGGTAGCCGCTGCATTTTCCACCCTAGGCTTATACTCGAGTCAATAAGCTTTCCCGTTTTTTGTGGCAAAAGTAGGTACCTCGGCTTATACTCGAGTCCGTTTATACTCGAGTATATACGGTAAAAGAATTTTCATATTTTCAAGAAAATTTGCGACATAGATTTTTTAGGGACCATTCTAGTTCTGATGTAGCTTTGATTGGCCTGTATGTTAGATGCCCCATGTAAAAAACTGCACCCCTTAAAGTATTCAAAACAGCATTTAGGAAATGTATTAACCCATTAGGCGTTTTACAGAAACTAAAGCAAAGTGGAGGTGAAATTTTAAAATTTCAGTATATTTGCAGATTTTAAATTTTTATCCATTATTCACTGGAACACGGTAAATGATAACAGAGAAATACAACTCAATGTTGATTCTTCTGATTCTGCCATTTTTAGAGATAACCCATATGGGGCCTTAGTACGTTATTTGGCTCAACCACAAGCCTCAGAATAGGAGGAGCACCAACTGGACTTTGCGGTCTCATTTTCATTAAAATTTTATTTAGGTGCTATTACAGGTATGCGGACACCCTAAGAAATATATCCATAAGTGTAGTGAGTATTTAGACCCCAGAGGTGTTTCACAAATTTTTTAGCATTAGGTTGTGAAAATAATTCCCCTCCCCCCCCCCCCTCAACAATCTGCAATTTTAGCTCAAAATGTTTCACTGTTACAAGGAATCCTGGAAAAAAAACACTCCAATTTTTTTTACGCAATTTCTTCCAAGTTCTGCAATATACTTGTATATATGTGGGTGTAAACTATTTGGCTTTTGGAACGCATATTTTGGTAGGTTCCTTGTCCAAAGTAGCAGAACAGGTGACACTTTCCAGAAGTCACCCCATTTTGGATTCAACACCCCATGGATCTCATCTAGGGGTGTATTGTGCAATTGTGTTCAACAATTTTTTTAAGCATTGGGCCATGAAATAAATGGGGGGATGGAGGAGGGAACGAAATTCCACAATTTTTTGGGGGGGTTAATTTTTACAAAATTCACTGTCTGGCATATATGACATCAAAACTTCACTATGTGGTTCGATACAATTACAATAATATTTTTTATAGTTTTCATATTTTATTACTTTTACACAATAGAAATACGCTTATAAAAAATTGTGTTTTTATGTTGTCATAGTTAGAGATGGGCGAATTTCCCAAAATTCGGGTCGTTCACTTCGCCGAATTTCCCGACAAAAAATAACTTCGTTCCGAATTATTTAGGGACGAATCACGTTAAAAAACAGCTATTTCCCAGGCTGCACGAGCCTGCAGGGTGCTGTAGAACATTGTGCATGCTTAAAAATACAGAGGGAGCTTGGTTTGGTTTTTCATACAAATGTTTGTTTTAGTATGACCAACGCAATGACTGTCGCCGCTCTTAAATCGCTTCACTAAAAATTCCCGGGCCTTAAAAGGCAAAACTGCCCAAAAAACTGAAGCGGGAATGTTGCCTGAAAAAGTAAACCAGGTACACGGAAAAAAAAACAACGAGGGGCTCGGGTGGAAACATCAGACAGAGGGGAGGTGACGGCGGCAGCCACAGCACAGAGGAGAGAGGGGCACAAGACATTCTGGGGTGGCAAAAACAGATAGGCCACAGATGGCACAATGACACATGTGAGGACGGCAGCACCACAGCACAGCATGAGCAGACTGGCACAATGACAGAGCGTGTAGGTCAGGGGCAGCAGCCATGAGGTCAGACAGGGCACAATAAATTCGAAGGGGCAAAAAACGAACCCAGAGAGGGGACAAGACACAGTGGTAATCACGGCGCACCCACAGCAGCAGCATGAGGCAACATGGCACAATGACAAGTTTGTGGGTAAAGGCACAGTCACAGCACAGCATGGGGTCAACAGTGGCCAATACACATTTTTGGTAGGTCACGGCCAGCCACAGCAGCACATGAGGTCAGACAGGGCAAAATCACATTCTGGGGGTGGCAAAAACAGGATAGGCCAAAAGGGGACAATGACACAGGTGTAGGTCACGGCAGCAGCCACAGCACAGCAGGGGGTCAGACAGTGCACAATCACATCTGGGGGTGGAAAAACGGAGTAGGCCACAGAGTGGCAAAATGACAGAGAGTGAGGTGACGGGGCAGCAGCATAGGTCAACAGGGGCACAAGAATTCTGGAGGTGGCAAAAACGGAGTAGCCACAAGTGGCACAAGACAGAGAGGGGAGGTGACGGGGGCAGGAGCAACAGCAGGGGTCAGAGAGTGGCACAATGACACAGTGTGGATGCAGGCACCACAACAACAGCAGCAAAAGGGCATAAATTTCAAAAATGACAGAGGTGGGGGGGGGCAATACCCGCCCTGGGAAAGATGGTTGGTGGGAGATGGAGAAACTGTCAGCACATGTGTGGCCTCAGGGGTGGCCGGGAAACAAAAAGTGGCCCGAGGCAGGTAGTTTGAAACCCCAAAAAAATTCTCACAGTTTTTGGGTTTAGGCGTCTGGCTGATGTATCGAAACCCCAAGGCATTGGGGTGTGGAAAACCTGGGCCCAACCCGCCTGATTTATCTTGACAAAGGTCATTTGTTTCCCCAAAATTTTCCCCGGGGGCAAGGTGGGGTTTTCCTTGGGGTAAAGATGGCCCCCGCCGCACTGAACACCCCGCTCTGATGCCACACTACTGGCCGGGCAGGACAGCTTCTCCACTGCAAACTCGGCAAGTTGCGGCCACACATCCAGTTTGGCTGCCCAGTAGTCCAGCGGATCTTCTAACTGGGGTGGCAGAGTGCTTCCAAGTAGGCCACCACCTGTTGGTTCAGGGTCTGCTCCAGGTCCTGCTGGCTGCTGGCGACTGCCCTCCTCACTAGGCGGGTGAAGGAAGCTGCTCATCAGTGACTCCAGACTTAGGTTGCTGCTGATGGAGCTGGTACTGCTCCGACCCCCCACCTTCCCCCGGCAGCCGCGGCAGTAGTACGTGAGCGCTGAAGAACCCCCCGGTCAGACCTGTCAGAGGAGGGACGATGCCGCACATAGGCAGCGGCCAACTGACTACGGAGGATTTCCCTATAGTATTTGAGTTTGTCCTCCCTCTCAATAGCTGGGAAAAAGGCTCCCATTTTGGACCGGTAGCGAGGGTCCAATAGGGTGGAGAGCCAGAAGTCATCCCTCTGCCGGATGCTGACTATTCGGCTGTCACTAGCCAGGCAAATCAGCATGCTGCGGGCCATCTGCACAAGTGACTCCGAGGGGCTCCCTGCCTCCATCTCCACTGTATACTGCCACGGTGCTTGCGGGTCATCTGCCTCGTCTTCCTCATCTCCATCTACCTCCTCCAGCTGCTCCTGCTCCTCCTCTCTTGTCACCTGGGTAGAAAATCCACTCATTTCACCAGACAATGCTTCTGCTCCAATGTCCTCCTCCTCCTCCTCCATTTCAGTCCCCACCGGACTCATGTGGCCGCGAGATGTAGTCGCCACGTCTCCAGTCCCCTGCCCAGACAGATTTTTCAGCATCTGTTCCAGGACATGAAGCAGTGGAATGACGTTATTCATCCCGTAGTCCTGGCGACTGACAAATAACGTGGCCTCCTCGAATGGCCTCAACAAACGGCAGGTGTCACGCATGAGCTGCCACTGGCTGACATCAAAGTTACACAGGGAGTACTCCTGTCCGCCTGGATCATCAAAAAATCGTTAATGGCCTTTCTCTGTTCATACAGTCGGTCCAACATGTGCAGGCTGGAATTCCAACAGGTGGAAACATCGCATATCAGAGTGTGTTGGGGAGGCCGTTCTGCCGCTGCAACTCGAGGAGGGTGTTCCTGGCTTTGTAGGAATGGATGAAGTGCATGCACAGTTTCCTGGCCATTTTCAGAATCTTCTGAAGATCGGTGGAAGACTTCAGGAACCTTTTCACAACCAGATTGAACACGTGCGCCATTGCCAGGGCATCTGGACCATCACCTTCCTGGTGCCAGCAGCGGACAACATGTTCCTCCCATTGTCCGTTCACCATGGTTTCCGATTTGCAGTATGGGCAAGAGAAAGCCACACATCGATTTCTTGCTGCTTGACTGCGGAGCGTTCCTCCGTGTGATACGTTCGCCGAGGCAAGCCAGGTGTTTGACTGCGTGACACCGCTGTGCCCTACACTTGTGGTATGAAGGAGAGTAACTTGTGGAGGTGAGATGGTGGTGGTGGTGGAGGGAGGAGGAGGCGGGATCATTGGCGCAAGTGCGCAGTTTGACAACGTGCAGGAGAATAAGCCGCCGTCTCCTGTCCAAGTTGTTGGTGGCCTGGGCAGGATGCAATTCACCCAGTGGGCCGTTAAAATGGAACTTGTACTGGCCCTGACACGTGATAACAGGAACTCCAGTCGTCCCGCGGCTGCCGTGCACTTTGAACAAACCGATAGCTTCAAGGATGGCCCACCTTCTGTTTCTACATATTTTATGAAGTGTGGTACTGCCTTTTTGGAAAAGAAATTCCGGCTTGGAACTCTTCTTCTCGGATCTGCACAAGCCATTTAGTTCTACTGAACGGTTTGCAGAGTCCTACATTTGGAAAGGGAGGCGATTGCCGAGTACCAAACAACTTGGACAGGGAGCACCGTCAGCTTGCTGCACCTTAGGATTGGTTGGACGATACTGTTGTCTCTTTGCAATCCACCTCGTTTGAACGACTGCTGGCGCCATGAGTAGCGAGGAGAAGGAGCATCTGGACTGGGAGATAATGTCAAAGAGAAACAGCTCCAATCAGCAGAGGTGGTGGAGCCTTGACTAGCTGCAATGGCATGCGTGCCACTGGGCGCTGCTGCTTCTGTTGCTGCGGTGGCAGGATGGACCACCACATCTGAGCCACGTTTCTCCCAGGCCACCAGATGGTGACGCTGCATGCGTTGACGCAGGGCCGTGGTGCCAACGTTAGCTCCCCGCTTCACTTTCTGCCCACAGATTCTACATATACCCATATTCGGCTCCTCCGGTGTCTTAGCAAAGAACTGCTACACCGCCGAGTATCTGATTTTATCGCCAACGCTCCGCACTGAGTGACTACTACCGCCGCTGCCTCGCTGAGCCCCTACTGTGCCGCTACTTTCTTGGACCTGCGAAGCGGGTTTTCTACCCCGTGGCCGCTTGGCTCCGACCTCACACTGCTGCTACCCTGCTGACTCACAGCCACACAACCCACTTGCTGGCTGCGCCGTTGCCTGACGCGCAAGCTGATACCCTCTTCTCCTGACGATGATGAAGCCCTTGCTTCACCCGGCTCCCAAGTGCGGTCGGCTACATTATCATCTATTTGTGTTTCATCGTCACTGCTGTCCTCATCACCGGTCTTGGTATGCAGAGGCTGACCCCTCACAACATGACCTCCCATGCCACTCTCCACATCTATACTTTGCCGCCTACTGCAGGAAGCAGGGGATATTGGCCCTATTTCTTCGCTGCCAAGTAGCTGCGGACTGCCCTCCTAAAATTGTTCATCCTCGCTATATAGTGGCGCTGAGCCCAGACCACAAAGTAGATCTCTGCTGAGGAATCGATGGGACAGAGGCGGGTTGCAAGCCAGATAAAGGCCGCTGACCCGCTCCCGGGCCATGCCAACTGAGAGTTGTGTCTGACGATCCCACCGACTCTTGGCTGGAATTGTCAGATGTCATCTGGGAGGAAGAGGATGACCTAGTCAAAATAATCAAGAACCCTTGGTTGCTAGTTCAGCACATGGCCGCTAGATGACAGCGGCAGTTGTGGGCCTCACCGAGTGACACCTGCAGCGACGTCCACTTGCGTGCTGCTACCTGGGCCTGCTCCAGGAATGTTTTATGCCCCTGCCACTCACAGGTGAAGAAAACCTGCCACCTCTCTGTCTGACATACTGTTTTTTGTTCTAAAATGTACAGACACTGTTTGATGAAGAATATCTGTAATGATAAATACACAGCCCCTTATTTGACTCCAAATGAACCCACTATCAAGACTTGGGAAAACCTTGGATATAAATGCGCCACAAATGGGCAGGAAAAATTGAGACTAGTATGTGCCGTTTAAAATCAACTGTGTATTTTACTGAATATAAAAGCAACAAACAGGCTTAATTAACCTTCGATATGAATTATGCTACAGAATTTCTTCTGTGGCGTGGTGAAAAACAAAGTTTATTTTACTTGAGTACCAACTGCTGAAAAATACTTAGTTAAACCTTGGATGTAAATTGCGCAAAAGAATTGAGCAACCAAAAACTACCAGCTTTGTAAGCGTGTTACAATGGCGTGTATTTTTACGCTACACAACAAGAGAAAAACTAGTAATTAACCTTCGCTTGTGAATTATGCATACAGAAAAATGTCTTTTTTGCCGGTAAAAAAGACGGTTATTTTATTCACCACAAACATCAGAACAACGCTTAATTAACCCCTGGATCGTAAATTGCTCAAAAGAATTTTAGCAGCCAAACCTACAGCTTGTAGCGTGTTACAATGCGTGAAATTTACGCTACACAACAAGAGAAAAACTTGTAATTAACCTTCGGTTGTGAATTATCACAGGCAAAATGTCTTTTTTCTATAAGCGGTGAAAAAGACGGTTTCTTTTAGACCACCACACACGCAGAACAACGCTAATTACCCCTGGATGTAAATTACGCAAAGAATTGAGCCAGCCAAAAATGAAGTGTTATTTGTATTGTGAAAACGCTGTTTTCTTTAATGAATACAACGAGATCAGCTTAGCTCACCCTTGGATATTCAATGTGCTGTGAGCAGCAAGCATTAGAATGTATATGCAGCTGCACTGGACGCACACGGGACTTCAGATCCAATACCCCACAAAAACAGAAAATAGAACGTTAAGAGAAGCATCCCTTGAGACAAGCTTGACACCCCCAAAAATCGCTGTATAAAAAGGATTCTTAGTATCAGGCATCACTAAGCACCAGAGTGGGCAGCCACCTCCTACTCAGAACAGTGAGACGGTATGAGCTCCAGCATCGCGCCGACTTATAAAGTGCGGTGA
This sequence comes from Phyllomedusa bahiana, assembly GCA_025379985.1. NCBI lineage: Eukaryota > Metazoa > Chordata > Amphibia > Anura > Hylidae > Phyllomedusa > Phyllomedusa bahiana. The sequence continues at coordinate 9,796 of JAODAL010082996.1, forward strand.
CGTCACAGAATCCCGCCGGTACTCTGATTGGCTCATCTCTGCACATGTCATGCATGCTATGCCCTTCTACCTCCCCAGAGTTTTCTTTGCCCCATGTATATGCCATGTCACGAAGCCCATTTTATCATAATAAAGCACACTTCGTTCACGCGAAGTAACCCCAAATTTCGACTTCGTTCCGAACTAAAGTTTTCCTAAAATTCTATACGAATTCCACTTCTTAGAATCAATTCCCCCATCCAAAAGATAAGAACACTTTTTTCCACATTTATTTTCTGACTGAAAATTTTTTTTTTAATTCTGTTTCGATAAAATTAGGGGAACCCATCAGCCTACGTTTTTAAACAGCAATTAGATAACTTTTGTGCCTCCTGATAAAGTCTTTAACGGGACAGCCCCTTTTGGGAAGAATCACTAGCAAGTGGGGGGAGGATGAACGGTTACTATTCCAATTAAGATAAAGTCTGTTGTCTTACAAAATTGGTTCATCTTTCATTGTAATACTTCGTACTTAATGGCACTGCTAAAATTTTCCCTCTAAAAAAACGGGAAAGTGTCCTAATTTTATAAGGCCTATTGCCCAAAATAAAAACTGTAGAATTTTGGGGTATTTAAAAAAAATGTTGCTAGTGATATAAAAAAAATTTAAAAACAAAACAAAAAGCAAATAGTAATCAAAGGGGGAAAAACTGTAAATATCAAAATGCTATGGCACATTTGCGTACAAGCATGGATTTATGCAAATTAGCAACCCCAAGTGGAAATTTCTTTATTTCCCTTAAATGTTTTAACCACCCTTTAAAATAAGTACCCCCCAAAAAAAAAAGAGGAAAAGGCACCTATTATGGGTAAAACCCAGTAGATAGGAAAATTTTTAGGCAACTGAGGGGAAGGCCCCCCGCTAGGGAATAGGCAAGGCCTCAGGGAGAAACCTAAAAAAAAATTTCCGGAAAATTTCAAGCCCAGGCGAAGGGAAAGGCCCAGGGAAAAATTTAAGCACGGCCCCCAGATAAGTAGTAAGGGGGTTTTGACAGGCCCCAAATAGACAGGTTGCCCCCCGGTAGCCAACAGAAAGGCCCAAAGTTGGGAGTAGGAAAAGGGCCCAGGTAGGAGGAAGGGAGCTAAGGTTTCCCAAGGGAGGCATGGCCCCCTAGTAGGGAATCCCCAAAGGTAGATACAAGGCCCAGGATATAGGTAAACCACCACCCCTTTGTAGAAAAAACACCAAGGCCCAATACTATAAGTTTTAATAGGTAAAAGTAAATCCCAGTTAGGGAGATTGTATCCAAGATCAAAAGGTAGGGGTTTCCGTAGTAATATCCCATTTAGGTAGATTTATATGTACCAGGTATGTAGGGGATAGGAGGGCCCCCCATCTTTTATTCCCCCATTTGAAGAAAAAAAACCCAAAAAAAAATCTTTTTCCCCCTCCTTCGAGTACGGGAAACGGGTTTTCTTTGTAAACCGGCAAAAGGCAAAACAGTTACGTTATCATCGCCCCGTCGGATGTGGCTTACATCTGAAAACCCTTGGCCCAAAACCTACAAAGGGTTAACTGTGTGGGGGGGGAGCGGTACTTTTTGCTCATCAAGGCTTTAAC
>JAODAL010082997.1:0-11395 GCA_025379985.1 Phyllomedusa bahiana
TTGCCCCCCCAAATGTCATTGTCCACTGTCACCTCATGCTGCTGCTGCTGTGACCTACACGCGCTGTCATTGTGCCACTGTCTGACCTCATGCTGCTGCTGTGGCTGCTGCCATGACCTACACACTGTGTCATTGTGCCATTGTCTGACCTCATGCTGCTGCTGTGGCTGCTGACTTAACCTACACACTGTGTCATTGTGCCACTCTGTGGCCTAGTCCTGTTTTTGCCACCTCCAGAATGTCATTGTGCCACTCTCTGACCTCATGCTTCTGTGGCTGCCGCCGTCACCTCCACTCTCTGTCACTGATGTTGCCACCTGAGCCCTTAGCTTGTTTTTTTCCAGCTGTCGCTGGCATGACTTTATCAGGCAACATTCCTGCTTCAGTTTTTTACTCAGCTTTGCCCTCTTAAGTGCCCAGGGAATTTTATAGTGAAGCGATTCTAAGAGCGGCGGCAGTCATGTGTGTGTCATACTAAAACACAACATTGTATGAAGACCAAATCAAGCTCCCTCTGCATATTTAAGCATGGCACAATGTTCTACAGCACCCTGCAGGCTCTGTGCAGCCTGGAAATAGCTGTTTTTAACGTGATTCGTCCCGAAGTAATTCGGAACGAAGTTATTTTTTGTCGGGAAATTCGGCGAAGTGAACGAACCGAATTTCGGGAAATTCGCCCATCTCTAACTATGATGCAGCAACCCATGGCGGCCACTGTCACAGTACAGCAGCACCAGCAAAGGGAACAACCCAGTGGCCCAAAAACACCATTGCCGCCAGACCTAGCCCCATGTTTCTGGGTCACACCAACTCACTGGCACTGCAACACAGCAACAATGGTTGTTACACAGCACCACAACCAAAAAAGAAAACATCACAAACGCTAACCCTTCATGGATCATGTTAATATTTTAAAATATTTTTGCTGAGCAGCAATACATCAATGTATGTAGTGAATGCACAGGCCATGTATTTTTTTTCTCCTCCTGGATTGAGTTGCTATAGTCTGTCTCCATTTTTTTGTTTTATCTCGGACCAGCACTGCATCCCATTTTTTTAATTAGGAGTAGTATAAATAAGTGCCACTACCCCATTTTTTCAGTCTACTTGCTGGGAGCCTATGGAAGATTGAGTGTTTGTGCTAAGTGGATGTGCGGTCCATGGGCGACATGTATGTATGCGCCAGAAGTCTGGCATCTTTTCAGCCCAACATCTAGCGCAGCCCCGTTCACTATAGTTTCAAATCTCCTGCACGTCAATATCGGGCACATTACAGAGCGCAAGCAGCACTTTGTAATGTGCCTGATTTCAGGCGGCGAGCGGGAGGCGGGGTGCACTAGAACCGTGCGAAGCTATAGATTTATTCCAGACGCATTACTGCTGGAACAGGTAAACCACTTTCAAAGTGGTTTACCTGAGCCACAAGTGTCGTCATAGCGCTAGAAAGCGCCTGATTTATGACCTGCAGTATACCGGGTTCATAAATCAGGCGCATTCTACACTATTATTATGCGCTTTAAAATTGGCATCTGGGCGCCATAAATCATACATGTCGCCCCATGTCTTTTTTTGTCCTCCTGGATACAGCCATCAATGTCTAAACTGCTAGTTTATCTTGGTTTAATCAGACCACAGGATATAGTTACAGTAATCCATGTATTTAATCTGCTTGTCTTCAGCAAAATTTAGCATTGATGCAAATTGCATAAAGATACCCATGTTTATAAAGCATTGGATGGCACTTTTACATTGTGCCAATTGCTTACTTTCAGAAAATATAAATCTGTAATTATATGTTCTCTCTTAGATGCGAGTTTGGATCCAAAATGGACCCAAAAAACATGTAACAATGTGCAGTATGCGTTACATTACTTTCAATGTAAAACATGCATTGGCATTCAAACGTCTGAAAGCCGACGCGATGCGTACATGCGTCTTTCTGATGGATTTTTTTGGATCCATTCAAATAATTGACATGTCAATTCTTGATCTGTTTTACACAGCAGACACCCTATTTAAAACTATAGGGTGTTTCTGCTGCACAGAAAACGCATCCAAACATGCACCACACTTTGGGTACATCTTTGTATACGTTTTCGCAGCACTTTTCAATCAATTTTTCAAATTGAAAAAAGCTGGGTTTAATAGGATTTCTGTAACAATAATAATTAAGGTTTTATTTGTGCTGCTCAAAAATATCAAAATTGTCATGGTTAAGCATTTTTCATTTGTTTTTGACACATAAAAGTCTTCTTTTGTCACATCAAAATGTTGGAAATTATATAATCCAGGTACTAGTTACATTAAGATTCTATCTACAGTGTGGTATGTTTAACTTACATAAATTTTATATTGCTTAGTAACTTTATAATGCATTTTAATGACATTAGCATCTCCTGGAACAACATGCTACAGCCATACATGAAATTTCCTTTTTTCAATTAGTTAAGTTTTGGTTTAGTCTGCATGGGTACAATCTGCATGGTGCAATTGATAACATAATTACATTGTAAGCCCTTGCATTTGATTCAGGAACAGTTGGCAGTCCTAATTGCAAAGACAGGAGGGGATCACTATAAGATGGTATAGACTAAAATTCCTGCACATCTAATAGTCTTTTACATCTATCAATATTCTGAGTACCCATTTTCTTAAAAAAGTGCATTTCAGGTAATAAATTAAAGTAAATCTTGGGCCTGTGCATATTATGTTTAAAATTCTGTTGATTAAATTTACTATTGAATCTAAATGCAACAGGAAAAAATATGGTGGAGGTTCCTTTTTCGGTCCTGTTGAGGAACATATTCTGTGTAATAGAAGTCAATAGCAGCAAGATATAATGGGACAGTTCCTTTTTATCTTAAAATAGTGCCTTTCTTTTAACAACATCCAAAAACATGGTGTAAACTGGGTCTTAGTTACATGAGATATAGGTAAATTAAAAATAGTGCTTATAATATGGTTCGAGCACTGTCCTCCTATGTCATCTCAGTGGGTAAGTACACACGGGGACAAAATTGTTGGAACCCTTCCAGTACAGAAAGAAGAATTGACAATGGTCTCTGAAAGATCTTGAAACTGTCAAAAGTAATAACAGATTTAAATGTTGTTAAAATCAACTAATGAAAATCACTAATTTTTTTTGAATTGTGGTTCAACAAAATGAAAAAAAAAACACCTAAATGAAATTAGCCTGGACAGAAATAATGGTACCTGATTGAAAATAATGTGAAAATAAGGACATGATAAATTAAGGTGTGTTCTGTAATTAGCATCACAGGTGTCTTTAAACTTGTAATCAGTCAGTCTGCCTATTTAAAGGGTGAAATTTAGTCACTGTTCTATTTAGTATTATGTTGTGTACCACACTGAACAAGGACCAAAGGAAGCTAACAAAAGAGTTGTCCCAGGACATTATAAAGAAAATTATAAACAAACATGTTAAATGTAAAGTCTATAAGACCATCTCCAAACAGCTTGATGTTTGTTACTACAGTTGCACATATAAATCAGAGTTGTAAAATCTATGGCACTGTAGCCAACCTATCACAAGAGGAAAATTGAGACAATTTGAAGAGACAGATAATATGAATGGTAACCAAAGAGGCCAGAAAAACTTCCAAGGAGATTAGAAGTGAACTCCAAGGTCAAGAAATATCAGTGTCAGATTATACCATCTGTTGAGTGAGACTGGCATTTGCCAAAATGCATATTGACAAGTCCCAAGGCTTCTGGGAGAATATCCTTTGGAAAGATAAGAAAAAACTGAGCTTTTTGGCAAGTCCCATTTGTTCACAGACATAAATAACGGACAATGTGAAACATGGAGGAGGAGGCTTGTAATGTTTTTGCAGTATCTGGAACAGGGTGTCTTGAATCTGTCCAGTGTACGTTAAGATCTCAAGACTATCAAGGCATTCTGGAGCAAAATGTGTCAGAGAGTTATGTCTCAGTGGCAGGTCATTGGTCATCAAACATGAGATCAAAAACACAAAGCTAAAAACATGGCTAAGAACAATGCATAGGACTATTCTGACGTGGCCTTCTTTGAGTCCTAATATAAATCCTATCGAACCTATGTGGAAGGGGCTGACACCTTCACTCTGTAGAAGGCACTCTTCAAAACTGTGACAGCTGAATTTGTTTGCTTATATGGAGTGGAACAATATATTTGTGGACAGCTGTAAAAGTTTCATTGAGATTTACAGGAATTGCTTGAAGTGATTTCCTCAAAAAGTTGTGCAAAAAAATATTAACTTAAAGTTATCCTCATTTTTGTCCAGGCAGTTCCATTAGTTTGTTTAAAAAAATTTAGTTGAACCACACTTCAAAAGCAATGTATAATTTTCATTATTTGATTTTCAGTAAATTAAAATGTATTATTACTTTTTTGAGTTTAAAGTTATTTCAGTGCCATTGTGGGTTTTTCTTTCTTTAACAAGATGGTACCAACAATTTTGTCCATGTGTGTATGTCAATTAGAAAGCAATAGTAATCTGCTGTCAAAGTTCTCTGATTGCCCTGTATACCAGACACTGTTGCTGTAAAATTTTGGATGAACTCTCATTTAAACCTCAGACTCCAATGTCCTATTACCTGTGAGATTCAAAATATTGATTAGTGTAAGTTTCCCATTAGTGAAGAGGAAACTTTTATTGTTTAGGAACCCATCCAGTTAGAGCAAAACAGGAGACACAACCATTGAAGAGGTCTCTATGAGGTTTCCAGGGGCCTGACAACAAGGATAAATTAATAACTGTCATGGACGCCCCTGCGACCCTCGCCCCGGGTCGCAGGCGCTTCCGTGCTCCACTGCTGAGCGGTGCTGCGTTCCGTACCTCGGGGCACAGGCTCGCTCATCCTCTTGCCGGTGCCCAGCCTTTCTAACCTGGCCACGCTCCTGCTCCGGCTGCCTCTGTCCCTCGGCGCGCGCGCGCGCCGGCAGTGTTAGATTTAAAGGGCCAGCGCACCGGTAATTGGCTATTGCCGGCCGCTGCCCCTATTTAGCCCTGCCTCTTCCTAGTGACCTCGTCGGATCTTTAGTGCCTATAGCCTTTAGAGAAAGCGTTCCTGTTGCCTTGTCCTGATTACCGTGTACCTTATCTTCTTGCCTACGTTCCTGACCACGAATCTCTGCCGCCTGCCCTGACCTTCCAGCCTGTCCCCGACTACGAGCCTGCCTGACGTATTTGTACCTTGCCTACCCTTGGCCGTCACCGCAAGCAAGTTCTGCCAGTGGAAGCGACCTGGTAGACTCCCGCCGTAGCAAGTCCATCCCGCTTTGCAGCGGACTCTGGTGAATGCCGGGACCTACTTAGATTCCGCTCCCCGGTGTGGGCTTCCACCATCGCTTGCGGTGGTCCAGCGGATCCACCACTGCAGACCATTACAGTAAGATCCGGCCATGGATCCCACCAAGGTGCCACTGCCTAGTGTGGCGCACCTAACGACCATTGTTGCCCAGCAGTCAGAGCAACTGGGTCAACAGGCGAAGCAACTGAACCAGTTCTCCACTCTGATGCAGCAGCTCATCACCGCCCAGCAGCAACCTCCGACGCCTCCCGTGGTTGTTCCAGCTTCGGCGGTTCCTCTGGCCCCGGTGGGCCCAAGCTCCAGCTGTCGCTCCCGTCTAAGTTCGACGGAGACCCGAAACTCTGCAGGGGATTCGTCACCCAATGTTCGATGCACGTGGAGCTGATGGCCGACCAGTTCCTGTCCGAACGCTCAAAGGTGGCATTCGTGGTTAGCCAGTTCTCCGGTTCGGCCCTGGCATGGGCCACACCTCTGTGGGACAGGAACGATCCGGTAACGGCGGACCTACAGTCCTTCCTCAGGGAATTCCGCAACGTGTTTGAGGAACCAGCACGTGCATCCTCCGCCAAAACAGCCCTCCTAACCCTGCGCCAGGGGGATTCATCCGTAGGAGACTACGCGGTGCAGTTCCGCACCTTAGCTTCGGAACTAACTTGGAACGAGGCCTCCCTGTGCGCTACTTTTAAGAAGGGGCTCTCCAGCCGAGTTAAGGATGTGTTGGCCGAGAGAGACATCCCATCTTCCCTCAGCGACTTAAATCCGGTTGGCCACCCGCATCGATGTGCGCTTCGCCAAAAGGGGAAGAAAGAGCTCCGGCAAGAGCTTTGAGTTAGCCCGTCCTCGTCGGTTCCCACGCCTGGCACTAGTGTTCCAGTGGCCCCCTGCGCAACCGTCACCAACTCCCACTGAGGAGCCCATGCAAGTTGATCGGGTTCACAGAGCAGGAGTTGGCCAGCGTCGGCAAAAGAATCTGTGCCTCTACTGTGGCAGCCAGAGCACTTCCGGGGGAAAATTGCCCCCCAATGTCACAAGCATGCGGGAAACTCCGGCACCTAGGTTCTGTGGGAGACGCGTTCCTAGGTGCAAATTCCTCCTCTCCACGCCTGATGATGCCGGTACAGGTCGCGACGGATGTTGGACTCTCGTTTCAAGTCTCGGCGTTCCTGGACTCGGGCTCTGCCGGGAACTTTACCACCGGTCTCTAGTGATGCAGTATCGTCTCCCGGTGGTCCGCCTGGAAAAGCCACTGGTGATTTCCTCAGTCAGCAGGTTGCTGCTTAGCGACACCATACAATTTATCACCAAACCGCTGTCCCTCCACGTAGGGGCCCTACATAAGCGTGTTGCCTCGCTCCTCTTCGGCGGTCCTTCTCAGGCTTCCTTGGCTACGGCGCCATTCTCCTACGCTAGATCGCTGGTCGTCTGGAGAAGTAACCCGCTGGGGTCCTAACTGCCGGAGTCGGGGTTTGGTGGTACCTCGCCCAGTACTTTCCTGCTCCCGCTCGACCCTCCGTGAGCCATTGCCCGGCTTAGCGCCCGAATATCTGGAGAACGCCGACGTGTTCTCTGAGAAACAAGCCGAGAGTCTTCCTCCTCATCGTCCATACGATTGCCTGATTGACTTACTGCCAGGTACCAGTCCTCCTCGGGGCAGTGTCTACCCCTTGTCCGTTCCTGAGACACAAGCTATGTCGGAGTACATACAGGAGAATCTCCAGAAGGGGTTTATACGAAAGTCCTCTTCTCCCGCTGGTGCGGGATTCTTCTTCATAGAAAAGAAGGACGGATCCTTACGGTGAAAAACCGGTACCCACTGCCATTGATTATGGAACAGTTTGACCGTCTTCGGGGTGCAAAGATCTTCTCCAAGCTGGATTTGAGGGTAGCCTACAATCTAGTCCGAATCCGTAAGGGAGACAAATGGAAGACGGCCTTCAACACCAGGGATGGGCACTTTGAATACCTGGTCATGCCATTTGGACTGTGTAATGCACTTGCCGTCTTCCAGGAGTTCATGAATGATGTCTTCCGGGATCTCCTTAATACCTGTGTCGTGGTCTACCTGGACGACATCTTGGTGTACTCTCCTGATCTAGAGACTCATCGTGTCCACGTATGCCAGGTACTGCGGCGCCTACGAGCTAACCGCCTGTATGCCAAGCTAGGGAAGTGCCTCTTTCATCAAACTAGCCTTCCATTTCTAGGCTATATCATCTAGGACCAAGGCCTATGGATGGACCCAGCAAAATTGTCGGCCGTATTGCAATGGCCACGCCCAGTGGGCCTTCGGGTCATACAGCAGTTCCTGGGTTTATGCAATTATTACCGGCAGTTCATCCCCCATTTCTCCGCGCTGGTGGCTCCTATTGGGCCCTTTCGAAGAAACACGCAAATCCACGTAGCTGCTCACTGAGGGCCCAAGGAAGCTTTTTTCCCAAACTGAAGACTGCCTTTGCCACTGCGTCTTTCCTGTCGTGGCCAGACCCCGCAAAATCCTTTTCGCTTGAAGTAGACGCCTCGTCAGTGGGAGTTGGAGCAGTCCTCACGCAAAAGGGGCCCACAGGCAAAACGGTCACTTGTGGCTTCTTTTCCAAGACATTCTCGCCGGCGGAAAGAATTACACTATGAGAGACCAGGAGTTATTGGCCATCAAACTGGCTTTAGAGGAATGTCATTATCTTCTAGAAGGCGCTCGGCATCCCATTTGTATCTACTCCGATCACAAGAACCTCCAGTGCCTCCAGACGGCTCAGTGACTCAATCCACGCCAAGCTCGGTGGTCGCTCTTCTTCTCCTGCTTTAATTTTCAGATCCACTTCCGTCCTGCTGAAAAGAATGTGAAGGCTGATGCCATTTCCCGTGCCTCCGATGTTTTGGGTGAAGAAGTGACCCCAGAGCACATAATTCCCCTGGAACGTCTTGTCTCCGCAGCTCCTGTCGACCTCCGGAAGACATACGTTCGTCCTGCGCTCCGTAGGCGTATCCTGAAGTGGGGGCACTGCTCACTGGTGGCCGGGCATCCCGTTGCTCGCAAGACGTTTCTCCTGATCTCTCGGTTCTATTGGTGGCAAGACCTCGCTAAAGATGTCAAGGAATTCGTCCAGTCGTGTACCTCCTGTGCCCACAACAAGACACCTCGTTGTAAACCAGCGGGGCTCTTGCACCCACTGCCCATCCCTACGCAACCATGGGGCTCACGGGCGATGGGCTTTTAACCGATCTTCCCCCTTCGTCCGGTAATACCGTTGTCTGGGTGGTCACAGATCGGTTTTCCAAAATGGCGCATTTTGTCCCTTTGCCAGGCCTGCCTTCTGCCTCGCGCTTGGCCGAGCTATTTTTTCTCCACATTTTTCGTCTGCATGGTCTCCCTCTGCAAATCGTCTCAGATCGGGGGGTGCAGTTCGTTTCTAAATTCTGGCGGGCCCTTTGTTTTCAAATCCAGCTGAAGCTTGACTTCTCCTCTGCATACCACCCCCCAGACGAATGGCGAGGTGGAGAGAGTCAACCAGGTTCTGGGGTGTTACCTGCGCCACTTCGTCTCGGCTCGACAAGATGACTGGTCTAACTTGCTTCCGTGGGCAGAATTTTCATATAATTCCCTGGACTCAGAATCCGCGGGCGCCTCTACCTTCCACATCGTGTACGGTCTGCATCCCCGCCCACCTCTCCCACTGGCATCCTCGTCTGAGGTTCCGGCGGCAGATTCTATGGTCCAGGACATGAGGACCATCTGGTCCCTGACCCGCCAATCCCTGCTCCGTGCTTCTGAGCGCACGAAGGTTCAAGCAGACAAAAGAAGAAGTCCCCCTCCGGTCTTCTCCCCGGGTGACAAGGTGTGGCTGTCGACCAAATATGTCCGCCTCAAGATCCCAACCTACAAACTGGGACCCCGCTTTTTGGGACCTTTTGAGGTCCTTAAGTGCATAAACCCGGTGGCCTATAAACTCCGGCTCCCACCCACCATGCGCATCCCAAACTCCTTTCATGTCTCCTTACTAAAACCCCAGGTTTTGAATAGTTTTTCTCGGAAGGCAGTCCCTCCTTTGTCTGTGGCTGATGCCTCTAATGTCTTTGTGGTCAAAGAAATCTTGGGTATGAGGAGGACTAGTGGGAAACGATATTTTCTTGTTGACTGGAAGGGGTTCGGGCCTGAAGAAAGGTCTTAGGAGCCAGAGGAGAACATCCTGGACCGCAATATCATCCAGAAATTCCTCCATTCCAGAAAGAGGAAGGGGCAAAGAGGGAGGGGTACTGTCACAGACGCCCCTGCAACCCTCGTCCCGGGTAGCAGGCGCGTCCGTGCCCCACTGCTGAGCGGCACTGCGTCCCGTACCTTGGGGCGCAGGCTCGCTCATCCCCCTGCCGGTGCCCAGCGTCTCTTACCGGGCCACGCTCTTGCTCCGGCTGCCTCTGTCCCTCGGCGCGCGGCCCCACTCCCTAGGGCGCGCGTGCGCCGGCAGTGTTAGATTTAAAGTGCCAGCGCACCGGTAATTGGCTATTGCAGGCCACTGCACCTATTTAGCCCTGCCTCTTCCTAGTGACCTCACTGGATCTTTAGTGCCTAAAGCCTTTAGAGAAAGCGTTCCTGTTGCCTTGTCCAGATTACCTTATACCGTACCTTCTTGCCTACGATCCTGACCACGAAACTCAGCAGCCTGCCCTGACCTTCGAGCATGTCCCCGACTATGAGCCTGCCTGACTTATTAGTACCTCGCCTACCCTCGGCCGCCACCGCAAGCAAGTTCCGCCAGTGGAAGCGACCTGGTAGACTCCCGCCGCAGCAAGTCCATCCCGCTTTGCGGTGGGCCTTGGTGAATACCGGGACCTACTTAGATTCCGCTCCCTGGTGTGAGCTTCCACCATTGCTTGCGGTGGTCCAGCGGATCCACTACCGAAGACCGTTACAATAACTTATGAGAAATATACCTGTGAATATGAAATGTACCTGTAAGTTATGTGAAATACACATAGACTTCTGATTTTGTCATTAACTCAAGTTCTCAAGGTCTATGAATGTACTATTTTAGAGAAAAACAGTTTACATATGTAAACTGCTAGAATTTTATTGCTATTTTCTTGCCATTGTCCTTGGAATTTAACTGGTATTAGTTATAAATCAGGTACTTATGTGCTAAAAAATCGTCAAAGCAGAGCAAAGCATTCTGGGGCTTGTTGTTTTACAGGGAAAGGAAAACAGCTTTTCAAATTTTCATCAGTAGGGGAAACAAAGCTTAAAGGGGTTTTCACAGTACAAGTTTTCACAGACTTGAGCTGATTCTCTGTCTTTTACAGCTTCAAATCCAGGGGCGAGTAGGTGTGTCTTTCCTCACTGAAGACTGGTGACAACATCATTCTGTGTGAGCAGTGGAAGGGAGAGGATGTCACAGCTCTACAGACCTCCTGCACTGGTCAGTTCTCATGCCTGGAGAGTTGTCACCTCCCTCCACAATCTCCTTGTAACCAGAACACCCGTATTGGTGTAAACAGTTATATTGTGAGGGTTAAGAGGTTTGAACTAATACTGCATTTTCTTATTAACTGTGAAATCCCAAGCTTTTCTCCTGTGTGAATTCTCTCATGTTTAACCAGACTTGATTTCTCTGTAAATGATTTCCCACATTCTGCACATAAAAGAAGGTCTTTCTCCTTAAAAGTCATCTCAGCTAAAATGGAATCGAATCCATCTTGTCAAGAATGATACAGCAAATATGAAGAAGCATTTGAGATGGTTGCTGTCCAGGATGTAACATTTTTTGTTATCAGTTTCCCCAGGATGTGGAATTTGGTTATCATCTCTCCTCCTTAAGTTTCGTTTTACTGGAAATCAACTACAAAGTTTCAGCCGATGCATTCCAGAGGCTTTCTACTCAGAGACAACATGGACCAATGAAATGTACTTAAAAGCTGCCTAAATATGGACATATATCCGTTCCTCTCTACTCTATTGCGCCTGCGCTTGTCTTGATTACAGTTATACAAATATGTGTGTAATGCATTTGTACTGGCAGAACTGCTTGGAACGTGAATTTAAATTTTTAACCAGAAAATCTTGTGTCTGACTCAGTTTCTAATCGGGCCCCCA
>JAODAL010082998.1:0-11394 GCA_025379985.1 Phyllomedusa bahiana
TAAAGGCGGCCAGCAGATTTCGCCCGTTATCGCACACCACCTTGCCTGGCACAAGGTTCTTGGCACCCAGCCAGCGCTCGGTCTCGTGCGGAGAGCCGTCCACAGCTCCTGACCTGTGTGTGGACGGTCTCCAAGACAGATTAATTTCAACACGGCCTGTTTTCTCTGGGCACGTGATGCCACCAGAGGACCTTGGGGGAAAGAGCCCTGCACCATCCCTGCGGTTTTGAAGAGCGTGCGCCGAGCCTGAGAGCCACCGTCACCCCCAAAGACATCCACCCAGCTCACCCAGTGAGCTGTCACAGAGATATAGCGGCCTTGGCCGTGCTTACTAGTCCATGTGTCGGTGGTCAGATGAACTTTTCCGGCCACAGATGCAGACAACGCGCTTGAAATTTTAGATGACACGTGGCTGGCCAGGGCAGGGACGGCATTTCTGGCAAAGAAATGCCTGCTCGGCATCTGGTACTGGGGGCAGGCTAGGGCCATGATGTGGCGGAACCCATCTGTGTCCACCAGACGGAAAGGCAACATTTCCAAGGCCAAAAGCCTGGCAATGCCGACATTCAGGCTTTTGGCTTTGGGATGGTTTGGGTTAAAGTGTTTCTTCTGCTCCCAAACCTGGAAGACAGAAGGCTGGCTGCTAGACTGGCCGCTGTACGGCATGCAGGTCGTCAAACTGGCGGAAGGAGAAGGGGTAGGATGGGTCTCTGGTGGTGCTGGTGGTACTCGGGCGACGGTGGATGCTGAAGCGGAGGCTGATCCCTGATCATGACTCTGAGAGACATGGGCAGCTGAGGAACGCTTGGTGGTGGCGGAGGAGGAGGAGGCGGAGACAGAGGGTGTGACAGTGGTTGGAGGCCCGGCGTCGGTCTGGCCTTTTTTGGCCAAGTGTTGCCTCCATTTCAACTCATGCATTCGCTGCATGTGACTAGACATGTTGGTGGTTTTTAAACACCTAAGGTTCTTGCCTCTACTTATGTGTTTATGGCAAAGGCGGCATATGACATCGCTGGGTGAATCAGAGGCTTGCTCAAAGAAGGCCCAGGCTTGAGAGGTCCTGGACCTTTTTGACGGCGATAAACGAGGAGCTGGGTTTCCGCTGACCGTGGCTGGCGGAATCATATCAGCGGACTTCTGCGACCGCCCTCTCCCTTTTTGAGGCGGGACCCGTACTGACACTACCCCATCGTCTTCCTCCTCGTCCAGTGATGAAGCGCTCGCAAGCAAATTCTGCTGAAAAGACCACGTTGGATCCGCAATGTCGTCATCATCATCATCAACACAGGTGACTTGGTCATCCTGACATTCTGCATCCAGGAGCTGCGGGCTACAAGCAAGAGGGACTGCAAGGCGTTGCCGACCACCCGGGATTTTTGCCGATTGACCGGCTTCCTTCTCCTCTGATGGCATCAGTAACTGGGCGTCAGAGCAGAGAAAATCATCCTCTTTGGCCTCTTGATCTTTTAACATGCCTTCTGACCCCAACCGCATTTTGTCATCAAAGAGGTCTTCAGAAAATGGATTATCCACAGTGGTGGGTACACGAGTTGATATTTGGGCTGCTTCATGTTGGATGGATGCTGATGATGCTGACGAAGACATTTGTGGCCGTGACTGGGAGGACGAGGAGGTAAGACTGCTGGATGCAGGTTGCATTAACCACTGAAGAACAGATTGCCGACGCTGTTCGTTACTGAGATTCACAGGGCCCTGACCCAGCGATGACAGGCCTGAGGGTTCTGCAACTGACGATCCGCTGGCATGCGTGTTGTCGCTAGCACTGGAAGGAGCACCTTCTCTCGTACCTCTACCTCCATGTCCTACCCCCCTCTTTGCTCGCTTACCACCTGAATTTCGCTCCATGTTCAGAAATATAAAAATTTGAGAAGGTATGGAAGAGTTTTGGAAAATCTCTTATTAAAAGACGTCAAATCACAGCTATTCTCAAATCCCTCAAATCAAAACAAAATTGCTGGATTCAAATATAACTGCAAAGTAGATCTATCAACAAAGCTGGCCTGCGCCAAAGTGAAAAAACACGTATCTGAAATGTATTCGGATAATTATTATTATTATTATTATCTATTTTAAAGCGCCATTGATTCCAGGGCGCTGTACATTCGAGGGGGTTACATACATTACATAAGTCAAACGAGTACAGTGATAAGGGATAATGACAATTGGCACGACAGAGGGAGAGAGGACCCTACCCGCGAGGGCTTACAATCTACAAGGAGGGGGAAGAGACAGGAGGTGAGGGGCAGACATATTTGTGGAGGAAGTAGTGACAAGTTTAGTGAAGGTTATAGGCAAGCCTGAAGAAATGGGTTTTCAGGTTGCTTTTGAAGCTGGTGAAAGTGGAGGAGAGTCTGATGTGTTGGGGCAGTGAGTTCCAGAGTGTGGGTGAAGCACGGGAGAAGTCTTGGAGACGGTTGTGTGAGGAGCTGATAAGGGGAGAGCAGAGGAGAAGGTCCTGTGAGGAGCGGAGAGTGCGTGGGGGGAGATATTTGGAAATTAGGGCAGAGATGTATGGAGGGGAGAGGTCATGGAGAGCCTTGTAGGTCATGGTTAGTAGCTTGAAATGAATTCGCTGGGCAATGGGAAGCCAGTGAAGGGATTGGCAGAGGGGAGAGGCAGAGGAGTAGCGAGGAGAGAGGTGGATAAGACGGGCAGCAGAGTTAAGGATGGATTGGGGGGAGCGAGGGTGCTAGCTGGGAGGCCACTGAGAAGGATGTTGCAGTAGTCTAGCCGGGAGATGACAAGGGCATGGATAATAAAAGGTATTTTTGGCACCTATCAACCTGTAGTGACTACATAATTGCTGGATTCAAAATGAACTGCAAAGTAGCTCTATTATCAAAGCTTGACTCATCAAAAGTTAAAAAAAAACATCGGTCTGAAAAGTAAACGGATATTAAAAGGTATTTTTTGCAACTATCAGTACACCTGTGGGGACTACAAAATTGCTGTTTTCACATTTAAGTGCAAGGTGCGTCAATGAACAAAGCTGTAGTGTGCCAAAGTGAAAAAACACGTATCTGTAATGTATTCGGATAATAAAAGGTATTTTTTGGCACCCATCAATTCACCTGTGGTGACTACTAAATTGCTGTATTCAAATTTAACTGCAAAGTAGATCTATCAACAAAGCTTGACTGACCAAAAGTGAAAAAAAACACCTGTCTGAAATGTATACGGATATTAAAAGGTATTTTTGGCACCTATCAGTACACCTGTGGTGACTACAAAGTTGCTGGATTAAAATTTAACTGCAAGGTGGCTCTATCAACACAGCTGCCTGCGCCAAAGTGAAAAAAACACGTATCTGAAATGTATACTGATAATAAAAGGTATTTTTTGGCACCTATCAACCTGTGGTGACTACAAAGTTCCTGGATTCAAATTTAAGTGCAAAGTAGATCTATCAACAAAGCTTGACTGAC
This sequence comes from Phyllomedusa bahiana, assembly GCA_025379985.1. Lineage (NCBI taxonomy): Eukaryota > Metazoa > Chordata > Amphibia > Anura > Hylidae > Phyllomedusa > Phyllomedusa bahiana. The sequence continues at coordinate 3,447 of JAODAL010082998.1, forward strand.
CAAAAGTGAAGAAAACACCTGTCTGAAATGTATACGGATATTAAAAGGTATTTTTGGCACCTATCAGTACACCTGTGGTGACTACAAAGTTGCTGGATTCAAATTTAACTGCAAGGTGGCTCTATCAACACAGCTGGCTTGCGCCAAATTGAAAAAAACACGTATCTGAAATGTATACGGGATAATAAAAGGTATTTTTTGGCACCTGTCAATTCACCTGTGGTGACTACAAAATTGCTGTATTCAAATTTAAGTGCAAGGTGGCTATATCAACAAAGCTGGACTGGGCAAAATTGAAAAAGAACACCTATCTGAAATGTATAACTGATAATAAAAGTGGAGTTTTGCACCTAACAAATAGACCTGCAGTTACTAGAAAAGATCTGTATCCTAATATAAGGCAATGCAATGTCTAAACAAAGTTTTGCCTGTACAATATCCAGTATCCTTTATAGAGCTTGTCTGTGTTCGCCCGCGGGGACCCCTCCCCCTTGCTCCCCCCGTGACTTTACAGCGGTAGATGCTCCTTTAAAATAATCTGCCTAACTACCTAAAATCTGCAAATCTCTGATCTAACTAACTTCTAAGGATCACAGCTAAAAGTAGAGCTGTCTCTGTGAAAAAATAAAATAATTTAGCTGAGCTGTTTGCTGAGCTGTTTGGACAGAGGCAGAGCGCACGTCCTACTGCTATGAGACGCTGACAGACACTGATCATGAACAGGAAGGGCTGTTCTATGTAAAACGATGTCATGTGTTTTTTCCAGCCAATCACAACCATACACATCCCAGTCATGACATCGCACACACATCTCACCCTGCTCTATTCTGTAAGCTGATTTGCTGGCCGCCAAAATGACAGAAGCGCCGAAATGGCGCGATATTAATAGATTATGCACAGATTTTAACCTAAATTATCGCGTGATCTAAAAAATCCGATCAACGTAAATACCGTGCCGATTTCAACTTTGTCGATAATAATCACTCAACACTAATCACAAGGCATTATGGGAAAAGGGCTGAGAAGCCCACAGCGCCCTCTGTTGGATGTAACAAATCCTCAATTTGCTTTTGACCTACTAGGTCTTGAGAAAGTAAAAAGGATTTTAGCCAAGCCAGTGGTAATATGTGGTCATGGTGTTGTGGTATTATTCATTCACTATGTGGTGGTGATAAATGGTCATGATGTGGCAGTATTATTCAGTCACTATGTGGTGGTGAAACGAGGTTGTATCACCACCACATTGTTACTGAATAATACCGTCACATATCACCACCCCATAGTTATTGAATAATACCACCACCAACTTTATAAAAATAAAATATATCAATACTTTAATCTCATTGTGTTATTAGTATGAGCATGTTGCAATATTCCTGAGAATGATCCTGCTTAGAAAGTTGATACATGTAGGTTATTATTGTTATATTTGACTATATTTGGGCCTATGGATAATAGTGCACACACATATATATATATATATATATAAATATATTATAATATAAATATATATAATATATATATAATAAATATATATATATAAAATATATAATATATATAATATATATATATAAATAAATATATATTTATGGTGTGTTTGTGTATACCAGCTTGATTTGGGCTGCTGCTTGGAGAGTACTGTCCAAGTTGTTCACCTAAATTTTACCTAATTTACATTGTCTATAGGAGAGCCCGGACCTGCCCTCTGTTAGGAACAGAGAGGTTTCAGGGCTTGTTTAAGAGATAGATGCAGATTCCAGAGGTGGGACAAGGACCTATCAGACATTTATGGCATATTCTAGCGATGTGACATCAATGTCTGTAGTGGAAAGCCTCTCTATTTTTTAACAGCCTAAGGGTATGTTCACACAGCATTTTTGGATACGATTTCGGGTCTATGTTGGATCCGAAAATCACATCCAAAAACATAGCATCAATCGGATCCAACATGTAGCAGTGTGTTTGGATCTGTGTTGGATGCAGCAGGATCGCACCCCATACTTTACTATAGGGCTCCTACTGCATCTCTCGGACCAAGAATTGACATGTCAATTCTTGGAACTGTTCTGAAAGACAGATCCGACAGACATGCATCGGCGATCACTCATGTGAATGCCGATATGTGCTTTACATTGCGAGCAGTGTAAAACACACTGCTCATTGTTAGATCCGTGTTTGGGTCCATAGACCGTCCCAAACACGCATCCAAAAGCGTATGTTCACACGGACCCAACACGCCGTGTGAACATACCCAAAGTAGTGCTAAAATAAGCTGTGTAATTGTCACTTTTCCATCCCGGACATTTATATATAGGTGATATTAAGTTTTAGGGTATGTTTACACAGCGTATAGAGGTGCTTACCTATGTGCGCCGATATACATCTGCAATTAAAAACATGCTGGACAGCGCTCCGGGCTGGCTCCCATTTACTTTCATTTTCCCTGGCTCAATGAGTGCTTTGATTTACCGTACTTCAGGCGCATTGCAGTATATGCCCTGCAAATATGCCATGTGAACATACCCTAAAGGTTGGAGGGGGCTGGGCTAAAAGTTGTGGTTTGGGCTGTTATTATTATTTTTTTTAATAATATTTTTATTTACGTGTGTGTGTGTTTTGTGACTTTGTGTTATATATTTTTTTATATCTTTTTTTTTTTTTTTTTGGGGGGGGGTGAATTCCTCTGTAACTGGTGGGTATATAAGTCCCAGTTACAGGGAAATGCTTCCTCTGCACTAACTGCAGAGCTGGTCTGGGTCTGTTAAGAGCAAAAAGCTCAAGTAGTCACCAAATCCTGGCAGTCAGTGTCCACTGGCACCAGGAGCAGGAGGCTGACACGAGCTTCTTGCCTGTCTGTGTATACAGCGCTTCTTGAGCATTATATATACACAGTTATTGAGAAGCCAGGGATGGTAATAAACCATCCCTGCCTTCTCAGTGGAAAGCCTAGCTATTGCTGACAGCTGGTTCTCTACCCACACAGCTGCACAATAAGTAAATAGCTGAGCTCTCTTCACGGACGTTCGAGAATGTCCATGCAGAGGTATGCAGTCGCTACATGGGTGTTTATGGGCTATGGGCAGAAAATAGTTAATTAAAAGTAAAAGTAAACAATGTGAAAAAAAATAAGACACAAGTGGCGACATGTATGAAGGAAGGCGCGTCAAACTGAATAGCCGAGTCTCATTTTAAGTGTATAATGTGCCTGATGTATGAAAGTGTTTTTTATTGTGTGTTCATAAATGGTGTGTAAAGTTTGACGCGCCTCGCCTATGTGTTAGGCGCATTATGGCTGTATGAATGTATATAGGCCCCTGCAAGTTATAGCCCTCATGTATATATGCTCATGTAGGTTATAGCCCCCATGTATATATGCCTTTGTAGGTTATCAGTTCCTGTATATAGGCCACTGTAGGTTATAGCCCCCTTTGACTTTGAAAAAAAAGTATTAAAAAACATAACCTTTCCGCTCTCCCTCCAGGGACCTCGTTCCAGGAGCCAATTTCCGGTATGAGCCGTGGGACATCATCATAATGCCAATGCCAGGATGTGGCTCCCAGGATTTCCTAAGCCGGAAGCCGCTTAAAGATATGGTGGGTCCAGGCCACCATGACTAGCCCCCGGGCCCCGCGCGGGGCGTGTGCCCCGAGGACCATGTAAAAAGTCCTTTTTAAATCCCATTTCATATGAACAAAACTTGCAGATTTTCATCAAAGTCATAAATCTATGGACAGGGCTGGGGCAATACAAATCCCTGGTCCTGACGTGACTCCTGGCCACGGTCACATTAACAGCTCTATCTTAATAGTTAAGTCACGTATGAAAGTTACCTGAAACCAAGACTTTTACAACTTGGTGCCCCAATTATTTTTAAAGGCGGGGTAAGCCCCCTTAGGCATTGTGTCTCTCCTAACATTGTCCCTGCCCCTTTTAGGGATTACAGGACCATTATAAACAATAAAACGCCAGTTGTGTCTTTCGGAGCAAAACATACATGTGTAAACAAGTACAATGGTGACGATAAATAACTGGTACAGCTAGTACAGAGAAGAAGGATTTTTCCGGGAAAGGGGCTACATTACAAAGAAGAACTTTTAAAGTGCATAGGGTTTTGGGGGCGGATTTTTATGAACTTTATAATGTCCCGGGTTGTGGCGGATATTTTTGGGGGTGGCTAAACCCAAATGCCAGGGCTTTGTATTTCTTTAACCTGATATTTACTGGATAGGTTTTTACACTTAAATAATTTGTACTTGCACTTTTAAAATATTTATTGCTCGTGTTATTTGGTTTTTGAAAAGGGTATATGCTTTTTGTTTTTTAATTTTTGCTAGACCGTATCGTTGAGTCGCCTATTTTATTATGTTTGTTAAATTTTTACAATAAAGATTTAATTGATTTTATGGGAACAAAAACCCCTCTCTTATTTTTTGGGCTTGTATTAAACCCCTTTTGGGGCAAAATTTTAAATCTTTTTTGATATGATATGTATATTCATTATTGGCTAAATGTTCTTGGGCCTTTTTTTGGTTATACTAATCACAAGGAAGGTGAAAAGAGAAGGGTTTTTGGAGACAATTTGTGGGGTGGAGATGGCAGCGGGTTTGTGGTTTTGGCTATCCGAAAAGGGTGGGTTTTTAAATTTCGTTGAAGTTGGGAACTGGAGGAGATTTCATTTTTTGGGGGAGTGAGCCAGAGTATGGGGGGGAAACAAAAAGAATCTGGAACATTGGTGAGGAGCTACAGAAAAGAGAGAAAATGTCCTATGAGGAGTGCAGATTGCATGAGGGGAGGTATCTAGAGATTAAGGCAAAGATGTATGGGGGGTTGGCGGGAGAGGTTAGTGAGAGGTTTTTACAACTTTCAATTATTTTGACTGGCTGTGTACAGCCTTATTTATACAAATTTCACCACCTTGAGAGTCTGCAACTTTTTGATTTATTTTAACTGATCTGCTAACAACCCTTATCTGAATTAGGTATGAGAGAGAATGCAGGTTTAATACCATAGCACTCATAAGATGATCATGACATCAACAAAATACAATGTAATTCTTATAATAAACATACCCATATTGAACCCTTTCAGAGTCAGCAAATTTATTATGGCATATTTAACAGCTTTGTCAATAGTCATGGTCTTTTTAAACCTCTACTTCTTAAATATTTTGCATTCATAGCTTAGCCTCAGATTACTGAGATATCAGAATTTTTTATGTTTTAAATAGTTTATAAAAGTGGAGAGCCATAAAGCTATGAAAAAGCAGCGAGGAATGTTCATTGAAAAGCCAACTGTCAATAAGACTGCATCAAGCAAATATTTTTTTCTATCTTACTGTAAGAGACACTGTGTAACTTTCATTTTTTTGCTTCAATAGTCTCACAATAGGCATAGAAAAGCATTGTATTCCTGAGTCTTTCACTTTGAACAGCTTTCCAAATCTTGTATGTGCTTGATGATTTATTTAAATGGCTGTAACGGTACTTGATTTCTAATAATTGCTAATGGCCATGCTAGAAGTGAAGCCAGATATTCCGAAGTATGTAGATCTTTAGTACCGTGGGATTAAAAAATCTGCAAAGTAGAAGTTTAATAGGAAAGTCAGCGTTTAACCCCTTACCGCCACAACCATTTTTGACCTCCCTGACAGAGCCCAATTTTTGAAATCTGACACTTTATGTGAGAATAACTTTTTGACACTTTTACCTATCCATGTGATTCAGAGACTATTTTCTCATGACACATTGTGCTTTAAGTTACTAAAAACTTTTGGTCAATACAATCCTTATTTATGAAAAATATCAAAATATCGTGAACATTTGAAAAATTTCCATTTTCTAAATTTGCCATTTTCAAAGTTCAAAAATTTCTGCTTGTAAGACAGTTATTCTACACAAAATAGTTTGTAACTAGCATCTACCATGATGTAGGTTGGCATAATTTTTTAAATGTCTTTATTTTTTTTTATGACATTAGGGGCTTCGAAATTTAGTAGTAATTTTTCACATTTTCAAGAAAATTTGCAACATAGATTTTTTTAGGGACCAGTTCACGTCTGACATGGCTTTGAGGGGCCTGTATGTTAGATACCCCCATAAATGACTCCATCTAAGAAACTGCACCCCTTAAATTATTCAACACAGCAGGAATTGTATTACTACATAAGGTGTTTCACAGAAATTAAAACAAGTAAGTTTTTTGTGATCTAAGGATCTCTGGGCTGATATTTATCTAAAAATGTGTGCACACTATTGAAAAAGTGTTTTGTCACAAAGAAGTGTTAATGGATATAAACTTTCAAGAAAGGTCGCACTAGTGTCAGCCATGAAGAAGAGGACCGCTATCCAAGCGTGTTGTGTTGATAATTGACATTGTAGAGCCACAAACCACTGCACAGATTGTCAACACTCTACAAACATTTGGTGTTGAGGTGTTAAAGCACCTTCCCTACAGTCCTGATTTTGCCCCATCTGACTATCACCTGTTAAGTCTCCTGTAAGGAGCCCTGAGAAGATGATGAAGAAGTGAAGACATCAGAGCATTTGTAGCTCACAACCTCGACTAAAACATTTTTTAATGAGGGAATATGAAAACTTGTTGACAGATGGACAAAGTGTATTCAAAAGCAGGGAGACCATGTCAAAAGTAATGTATTTTTTTTGGTTGCTAAAAATTGATCAAAATACATTCTGCAACCAAAGTGTGGATAATTTTTGGCTTTATAAATGACAACTAACCCCACCATTTCCCCTTTTGTAAGGTCAGGATCAAAGAAGCAATCCAATAGAGGCAGCATTGTTTTACTGAAGGCACGCTTTCCAACTCTTCCACACACCTGGAAGAGTAGACAAGTCTCCCGGGTTCCATTTTTGTTTAGCACTTTGATGGTGTAGGCCGGGTGTATTGCAGAAAAGAGTGCTGTAACAAACAGCTAGGCTGCTTCCAAAGTGGTCAGTTCACCACCGCAGGTGCCATGGTTAAAAGCAGATGGAAATTGGATATTAAAGACATAGGGGGGCCCCCTTGTCAAAAAGGGCCCCCCCTACAAGCAATTGCGGGTGCCAATGGTTTCCTTTGTACCCGGGGCCAAATAATACCCCCCCCAGGTCGCTATATATAAAACCTCTAATCAAATAAAAGGGTTTAAACAAAAACAAGTTAATAGGCTTGGTGTCACTGGTACAATATAATATATAGCAGAACAGTAATGTGCTCCCCCAATAGAACATTATTTTGTAAAATAAAGAGTACAAAAAAAGGGTATTGTTTCATTTGCAAAACCAGACCAAAATTAACATTTTTTCCCCCCCTACCAGAAAGGGAAATTAAAAAATGACCCAAAAAATTTTATATAAAAACAACATGATACCAATGCAAATGTCACCTTATCTTGCAAATGAAAAAAAAATTAAAAGATAGACTCTTGAATTGTGGTATAAAAAACATAAGAACATAATGAAAAATTTTGGTTTATGACTTTTTGGGCCAAAACAATTTAGGCTCCCCCTTTTATTTTTTAGAGCATAAGAAATGGGATATTTTTTGGGCGCTAGGGGCAATAAAATTTAAAACCAAAAACAGTTTTTCATACATGAGGCCCATAACCTGAAAGTGGAAGTTATGATTTATGAGTGTTAGGGAGGGCCTGTAAAAAGAGATGGGATCTGAATTGTGTGGGTGTGGTCTGTAAAAAGGTGGAGAACTCAGGAACAGTCCTGGGCAGCAAAAGTTCTACCTACACCGCCGGAAAGAATCCATGTCCTTTGCTGCCATGGTCAATATCAATCACTTCATTATAGTTGATTGACAGAGAGAGAGGGTTTATGTGATCACAGGTTGCCAGCAAATGCCCCAGGTTCTGCTTTGGGTGTATATCTATCACAAAACATTTAAACTGACAGGCTTTTAATGTTTTGAGAACCAAATTTAAAAATTTTTTATGCCTAAT
>JAODAL010082999.1:0-11393 GCA_025379985.1 Phyllomedusa bahiana
CCCTTGACTACCGGTGACAATGGCAAGGGACCAATAGTGAAGTTACCGTATTACTATTAAGTAAAACCCCTGCAGGAGCAGAGCCGGCTTCCTGAGAAGGCTTTCACAGGGGCAGCAGGCTGGGGGGGTGGACCAGTAAAACGCTCATTGCCACTGTGTGAGCAGCTCCCCCACTGTCCCCCCCCCTGCTGCGACTGCACTCGTCCGCCCCCTCCACATTGACCATAAACATCACACAGCCTGGCCCCCGCACAGACTAAAAGGGGCCCGAGGGCCCAAGTATTTAAAAGAGTGTCACAGGGGGGCTGCGCCGCGCCACTACATGTGGCCGCCGGCCCGCAAACTGACCCGGGCCCGCAGGCAAAAAAGGCAAGTAACACCGGTCAGAGGGGGGGCAGTACGGCCGGAGTTCCCCCAAGTGGGCAACAAAAGGAATCTGAGCTGGCTGGGGCCCCGCGCGGAGACCCCGGCTCACTGGGCCCCTCTTCGGGCGCGGCGGCCGGCGGCTTTTCCCCGAAGCGGCCGCAGCCAACTCTATGTTCATTTTTGTGTGCCCACTTGGCAGCAACTCCGGGCCCGCTCACTGCCCCCCTCTAGACCTGGCGTTACTTTGCTGGGGGTGCCTGGGGGGCCCCTGGCTAATTTGCAGCCGGCATCCACAGTAGGGGCCGCAGGGCAGCCCGCCTGTACCATCTTTTAAGTCTTGCTGGCCGTGGGGGCCTCCCGGTCGCTGTGGCCCGGCGGGCCCCTTGCAGGGGCCACAGCCGAATCGCTACCGCTTACATAATCAACAATTGCCGCCCACGGCGTAACTGCCTAGCGGCCCGCGCAGGGGTGTTCCCCCCCGGGCGGTGAGCTTGCCAGGTGCGTACATTCGGGCGGCCCACATGTGCCCAGCCCCGCGGCCCCCCGGCATGTGCCCGGTCGGGGCTTTCTCAGTCCGGGCCTGGGGGGGGCCCCTGACGGCCCCCCCCCTTTGGGGGAAGGCGAGGTGGGCGCCCTAGGGATCGCCTACCTTGGCCTACCTCGTCCCGGCCCTTTAACAATCTTTGTTTTCAGACATTTGAGGTTTTTTTGGGAGGAGCCCATGATGCCATTTCACAGGAATTCAATAGGGGAAAAAAATTGCAATTGGCCACCTTAAATACCCTTTTCCCCTCATTGGATCACTGACTATGAAGTCAAAACTCAGTGAGGTTACAAAACCAAAGTTGGCTTTGAAAGTCAGTAAAAATTGGATATTCAAATCAAAAAAATGAAAGGGTACCCAAATTTTTTCCCAGGGGCCCAAAATTTGGTTTAATGCAATTGACATTTTGTGTTTGTACAATAAACCCCATTTCAATCCGGAAATATACTGTGTCCCCCATTTTTAGATTTAAATGAAATGGGTGTTGCAAACACCCAAAAATTTAGAACTAAAAATGATTAAGATTAATAGGGGTGCCCAAACTTTTTCATATGACTGTATGTAGAATAGTTCTATGACACCTACATGTCACCCTAGGTATTTTTATGGTGGCAAACAAAAAGCAAATCCGAAATGGCAACAGGCAGAACTAAATACCTAGTATTTTTAAATAACAGTGGTATTTTTTGCATTTTATCCCATTCAGCACGTGGTTTTGTGTTATTCAGTCATTATGGCTTTGTTGTGTACTTCGTTATCACTCTGTTTTTGGATTTTTGGCTTTCGTTTTTTCATCCACGCTTTCTGAGAGCCATAATTTTTTATTCTTCCATCTACACAGCTTAATGAGGGCTTGTTTTTTGCAGGACAAGATTTACTTTGTAATGGTTCCTTTGACCATAACACATAGGGCAATTTGTATAAAAACTGGTGCAGACTAGACAGTCATACTTCTCAGTAGGTTAGTGTAGCATCCATCAGTATATATGAAAGTGTCTCATAGCACTTTATAAATATGTGCCGTTGTGAGACAAAAACATGAGCCAAAACATGAGCCAAAATGCGCGCCAAAATTTGTCTCGACAGTTTGAAATTGTTATGGATTAGTATGGCATTTGTGCATCACCTTTTGCCACTCCTATTAGCTTATTATTGTGGATACTGGGGTGCTTATGGAAGGATCACTGGTCCTATGTAGTCAATATCAATAATTCCTCAGCACTCCACACATTTTCATGCAAAATTAGTGGTATTTGTTAGATTACAAGTAAAGCAGACAGTTCTCCATTATATACAAAATTCCTAGCTGAGGAAATATGAGTAGTCCAGACTAGAAGAAAGTGTTCGGCCAAATGGCCTTCTTCAGTAATGTCTGGTGGAGAAACAGAAGAAGTCAGGAGCATAGGAGACATTCTTCCGAAAGTGACGTTGGAAACAAGTTTCAACATCAGTTCCGGTTACCATAACATTGTGCCTATAGTAAAGTAACCGTAAGTAACAGTGAATGATATGTCAAAGCAGAAGTTAGGCGACAATGGGGGCACCACATTTCTGGACCAGTAAGTCCCTAAAATCTCTTAAGAAACCCTAATACAAATGAAAATGATAAAAAGAAAAAAAGAAAAGAGTGCTTCCTTGTGTGGTATTTTAAATCCAAATATGGCACAACTATGTTAAAACTCACCTATAGTACTTTTCCAAATTTGTATATAAGGAATATGTTAGAGCTTAAGCAACTCTGAAACTTAAGTTTAGGAATCTCGTCATTTTTGTTTTGCGATTTTCCACAAAAATCCATTTCGACTGACCTTGGATTTGGGTTAAATTTCACTTTGACCCAAATCTGAAGCACAACACTAATAATAATCTAGGATCTCGTAATATGAAAAGTAGAGATGAGCAAATTTCTCAAAAATTCTATTCGGCTGGTTCGCAGAATTATTTCCAAAAATTTGGTTCGTTCAGAATTAATTTGCGATGAATCGCGTTAAAAACAGCTATTTCCTGGCTGCAGAGAGCCTGTAGGGTGTTGTCAAACATTGTGCCATGCAGAAATATGCTGTGATTTAGTATGACACGCAGATGACAGCCGCCGCTTTTAGAATCGCTTCACACTTCACTTATCTGGGCACTTACAGGGGCAACACTGACCAAATAACTGAAGTGGGAACGCAGCCTGACAAGGTAATGTCAGCAGCAGTTGGAAAGAACCGAGCTGAGGGGTAAGATCCCACAATAGCGTCAAAGAGCGCACTCCTTTTACACCAACATCAGATGATTCCACAGATTATGACAGAACCTTTTCTGTTAAACGCTGATACATGTAGAGCCCCCCCGAAAGAGTGAAGAGGGTGCCGGCAGTAATTTTGCATTGACATCACTGATCATTTTGCCCTTCCTTTCATCCGTCAGTGTCTGCTTTCAGTCGGTCAATAATCAGTATTGCTGAAGCCAAAAACAAACAGGAGTTGATCCAAAACAGAGATGACCAGTAAATGGAATATTTGCATGTCTCCTGTGTTCCCGACAGACTGAACTTGATGGATTTCAGACGTGTGTAGAGCAGAAATACACACACTGGATTTGACACAGAGTTCCCCACAATAAGTGAAAAAATTAACCCTTTGCCACAGATAGCAGTATCCCAAAATAAAAAACGCTGGTTCAGGAACACGTGTGTATATTGTAACGCAGGAGTGGATTCGCTGGGCCAACGCAAGCGATGATCTAAGCCCCCGGGGAAGGGATCAAGTACCCCCCGGTTTTCCCCGACCCGCCGAAAAGCGATGGACTTGCTGCGGCGGAGGCTAACCGGGTCGTTACTCCTGACTGTTTTCTTGCGATGGCGGCCGGGGTACAGCGTGGTACAAAGACGTAGTCGGGGACAGGCAGAAGGTCAGGACAGGCGGCAAGGGGGGTTGTGGTCAGACACAGGCAGCAAGTCAGGGCAGGGGGCAAACAGCAAAGTCAGGAAACTAAGCGTGGACGGGTACAGGGAAAATGGGAAAAGAACAAAATACATTTAAAGCCCCGAAAACACACCAACAAACGCAAGAGGGCGGGGGCGTGTACCTATTAGGACCAGCTGCCGTCAATAACCAATTAAAGGCGCACGGGCCCTTTTAAATCCAGTCCCGTGCGCCCCGGCCCCTTTAAGCAAGGGTACCGCGGGGCGGTTGTCAGACCCGGAGACAGGAGGGGCTGGTGAGTAGGGGGTTTCCACCCAGACCAAAGGACCACGGCACCGAGCGCCGTGAATATATGAACCACCTGTTTTTTTAAAATTTGTTCCACCCAGAACCTAAAATCGGAAATTTTTGCACAGAGTGCAATCTAGGCAGCTACATAAGATGCTTTGCATACGAGACACAGTGAAAAGTGTTTTTTTAAACATGGCTGCCCAAATGGGCTGTGCATCACGAAGCTGGTGGCTGCGTTGGCGCATGTCATGGCATTGGGCGTTTCTTTCTTTCTCCCATATTTCTTCCCCCATGTCGCCCATGTGCTGCGGCTTTTTTAAAAAAAAAACGTTTCGTTACCCAATCCCGGGGAAATTCGCTTCGTTCAAAATCAAATTTTTCCCTAAAATTCTAAACGAATTTCACTTCGTTAACGATTTGCTCATCCTAAGAAAAGTGCATGACGTGACTACCATTAGGAAACCATCTGTTAAAACGTGATGACAGAAAACCCCGGTGTTAAAGGGAAACCGTCATTTTGGTTGGCCCCCCTTGCTGAGGGCAGTACAAGCTAGTGCCCCAACCCTGCTGTTTCCAGCGCTGTGCCCCTTATCGAAAGATCAGCATTTTTAGAGCATGAAAACCCCCTAAAATTTTTTATTCTGAGAGGTGTTAGCTCACCCCCCAAAAGGCAGCTCACCCATGACATTATTCACAGTTTCTACTTTTTCAAAGAAATGGGTTTTTTGTCAGTTGAGGGGGGCTGAGCTCCTAGGTGGGGGGGGGGTTTAAAAAAAACTGACTGAAGGACTCTTCGAATGACTCTTCTAGCTGAAAACTGCAGTTTTGAGCTTTAAATACACGAAAACTGGGCATTTACGAATAAAGGGACCAGCGCGGGAAACCCCGCGGGTCTGACACTAGCTTGTTCTGTCTTCAGCCCGGGGGGGCAAAAACTATGTGACAGGTTCTCTTTAACCTGCTTACTTTAGCTTTCTTTCTGCAGTTTCCCTGTCTTTAATGATATATAATCACATGAAAACAAACACAGCAGCACATTGCAAATGCTAAGGCATAGGCAAACACTGAGTCTATGAATCATTTCAAATTTCAACACTACTACATCTAGTATATACATGAAAATCTGAGGATTTTATTGCACATTCTGATCAAATTTTGAGAGTTCACCCACTAACCGCAAGTTGACCTCAGTTTAATTGGAAACCTACACTTACAGATACCTCTTTTGTGCCATAAATGAGGCCTCCAGGCTTCCATAAAACCATCCTAATCAGAAATTTGTAAACACACTTACAGGGGTGTAACTAGAATTCTTTGGGGCCTGTAGCAAAATGAGATGGGGCCCCACCACTGAATGACAATAATGTAAAACAGCAGCATGAATAGCAATAATTAAATATCTAAATATTAGCATTATATATCAGGGAACCCAAATAGCAGCACTATATAGCAGAAACCACCAACTACCGATAACTCGGTATAAAGCCCGAATATACCGAAGCCCTACTTTGCCACAAAAAAACGGGAAAACTTATTGACTCGATAAAACCCTAGGGGGAAAATGCAGCGGTCTGGAAATGAAAAAAATAAAATGGATACCAATAAAATTGTATAGGCATTTAATGCCCCCCATAGGCAGATTTTCGTAGGTAGGTATAGGTCCTACATAGGCAGGTTATAGGCAGGTACATGTCCCCCATAGGCAGGTATATGTCCTGTATAGGCAGGCATATGTTCCCCATAGACAGGTTATAAGCAGGGTATAGGGGGTATATTATCTTGGCGGGGTATGGGAGGTAATGTCTCTATGGCGGGTATAGACAGGTAAGCAGGATATGCCTTAGGAGGTATAGACAGGGTATAGGGAATAGTCTCTATAGCAGGGTTAGGCAGGTATATGTCCTATAGTGGGGGTATGCAGGGTATAGACAGGTATATTGCTATAGGAAAGGGGTATAGGAGTATAGGTCTTATACAGGGTATAGGAAGGTATATGTCTCAAAGGGCAGGGTAAGACAGGGATGGCAGGTAAAATTCCCTATAGGCAGGTATAGGAGGTATTGTCTCTATAGGCAGGTAAAGGCGGGGGAAGGCAGGTTTATGTCTCTATGGCAGGTTAAAAGAGTATGGGCGGGTGTATGTTCTATAGGCATATATAGAGGAAATGTTCTTAGGAGGGTATAGAAGGTATATGTCTCTATAGGAGGGGAAAAAGGGTAATGTCTTATAGGTAGGTTATGGCAGGGTTAGCGGGTTTAAATGTCTTACAGGAGTTATGGCGGGGTATATTCCTATAGAAGGGGTTTAAGGCAGTATATGTCTCTATAGGCAGGTATGGGGCAGGGTATGGGCGGGTATTGTTTTATGGGCCAGTATAAGGCGGGTATATTCTTATAGGGGGGTTAAACAGGTATAATCCGGGCAGGTTAGACATAAAATGCTCTATGGGTATTTTTTGGGCAGGGTAAGGCGGGTTTATGGCCTACAAGCAGGTTATAGGGGGTATATGTCTTATAGGCGGGTTTAGCAGGTATAGCTTATAGGCAGGTAAGCAGGGAAAGGGCAGGTATATTCTCTATGGGGTAAGGCAGGTATGGCAGGTATATGTCTTTTAAAGGCAGGATGGCGGGGTTGGCAGGTTTTGCCCTTTTGGGGAGGTTATGCAGGTATATGCTCTATAGGCAGGTTAAATGGGGCAGGTATTGTTCTATATGCAGGTATGGGCAGGTATAGGCAGTATATGTCTCTTTAGGAGGAAAATAGGGGGTTTTGGCAGTATATGTCTCTATAGGCGGGATAGAGGGTATAGGCGGGTATATGTCTCTATAGGCAGGTATAGGCGGGTATGGGCGGTTTATGCCCAGAGGCAGGTTATGGGCAGGTAATTCTCTTAGCGGGTTTAGGCAGTATATGTCTCTATATGCAGGTATAGGCAGGGTATAGGCAGGTATATGTCTCATAGGCAGGTATAGGCAGGGTTTAAAAAAAACAAAACAAATACAAACACTTAGCTCGCTCACCGTGGGGCCCCCCCGGGCGTTCTCCCCGTTTTGGGGCACGGGAGTGTGGTTATCAACCACCCCGCGCACGCACGAGCACACGCGCCTGTGCCGAAACTTAGGAGGGGCCGCAAGTCGCTTGCGGCCCCCCCGGGGAGTCCCCTGGGGTGCAGGGAGCGCTCCTCTCTGCTCCGCAGTGGAAAATTTCCCCTGTATGCGCCCCAAGGATCGCATGTAGCAGAAGTGTCCCTGCCGGGGCCCGGGCCATCGCGCGCCGACGCGACAGTGACTCGAGTAAAGCCCAGAGGGGGTTTTTTTAGCACTTTTTTGTGCTGAAAAAACGGCTTATACTGAGTTATACGGAAATTTTTCCCCACACAAGGAACAATTTTTTATACCTGATGGGGCCCCTTCAACCTTGGGCTCCAAAAGCATCGCAGGCTGCTATATCAAAAGTTACCCCATGAACATTTTCAAATCCGTTGGGCTCCCATTCAAAGAAATTTTACTGTAAGTCCAATTTAATTAAAAGAAACACCCAAAATGTTGAATATTGTACGTTCCGGTGTAATACCGTTATATAATTTTTGGGGCACTCTATTGTCCCAAATTTGAATATTAGCAATTAATAAAAATCCTGCCACCTGACTGCCAAAACTAAATTTTTAAAAATGGCTTCACCCAGCCAATGCTCTTTGTGAATGTCACCCACACCCTCACACTAATCCAGTAATTACTATACTAACAATGACTTCTATAAACTGACACTGCTTCACCTGCTGTACAGAGAGAATTCCCAGATGAGGCTGTGTATTGTTAGCAGGTGGGTGGCATGTCATGATACCTAGGGCGAAGCCAGCCAAAGAGAAAAATGATCAGTCCGTGTCGGAGAGGATGTGAAGCTCAAATACTAATTGATACACACGCTTAAGAACAAAAAACATCTGTATCATTTAAACGTGTATCCATGGGGAACCAAAAAATGATTGTTCTATCTAACTAAATTCCCATTGTTGCGAAACAATTATTTTGATGCCGTGGATGCATTGATTAATGTAAGGTGCTCGGGATCATTGACTGGATAATGGATTGGGTTGTTCCATAAATGCCCCCCTTGAACATATCCCCAAAAAAAATACTATGCAAAAAGTGATAGAGAGAATTATTTGTAACATCTTTTGATGCCGCGTGGGCATTAGTTTTTAGATGCGCCTGATGTGAGTTCTGCGCGTGCATGACGGGTTGGCGTGTGCGCGGTTGCACAGCTTCTACGCTCTGGGTTCCATCTTTACTCATGGCTTGCTGGGTGTGCACTATGCATGGCCAAAGGGGTTTGCACTGTTGTTTGCACCGCTTCGGTGACCAAGGGGCAAACTGTGCTTCAAGTCCGGGGCCGGACATGTGGACGCAGCCCCTTAAGGGCGCGCCTGCTGTGATGAGAGCGTGGGAGGTGGAGTCGGGCGCGGCATGCGGGGAGGTGTCGGCTTATAAGCCGCACCCCGCGGGCAGTTAACTGAAGAGCAGTCCCACCCTCCCGCCCTATTTTGGAGTTGGGAATCGTGGGGCTTTGTTGAAATTGGGGTGGTATTTTGTTACTTGGGAGTGGTGACAAGCGGTTGATGGTGGTGAAGGGTGTCGCAGTGGCGCTGCGGGTTGGGGTCCTTGGAGTCGGGAAAGTAGTTCGGGAGTCGGCCGGGTTGATCCCAATTTGGGGGATGGATCGGCCTGGCGAAGGTGTGGGCTCCGCAGGGCATCGTCCTTGGGAGCAGTTTACGGATTGAGTAGCCGTCTGAGATGGCGTTGGGTGCCCTGAAGCCGGGGGTGACGGCTGGGGGCAAGAAGGTGGTAGAAAGGAGGATGGTTTTGCCAGGCTCCGGTAGGGCTTTGCATCTTGGTTCCAAGGACCTCAGCTTCAAGTGGTTTCGGGGTTCGGGCGATTGGCCATTTGGGGATACTCATTTGCATTCTGTTTGTTGTTAATATGTTGCGTTGTCTACTAAAACGGCTGCTGTGGCCAATCTATCCAAGCCACGGTCTCTGTGTCTTTATTGGGGATGCAGGGAGGGGAGGTGAGGGATTGGTCAGGATTCAGCAAATGGTAGGCGCTGCTTAGGGTCATGTTTACTTGCAGGTTACTTGATTATGTTTTTTGTGAGGTGATTGGCATATACTTCTTTGTATGGGGTATTCTTATTGGCGATTAGCTACTTATATACTGGGCAATGTCTGTTAGGTATTGACCTCTGGACGAAGCGTAAGGCGAAACACATGTTGGGGCACGTCTACACTCCTTACTCTCCGTTTATATTTTGTGCCATCTGCTGTTTATCTTATCCAAGGTCAGGTATTTATACTGTATGCATATGTTTTTGGTCCATTTCAGGTTAGATATTTAGATGTGTAACAACCAAAAAAGGAATGCAGGCTCACCTGGAATGAGGCTGTGTCTTCAGAGTGAATAGCGTGGATCCGCTCGCAGTTTCCTCAGTACTCCGGACCAACCCGCCGGCCTCGCGGTAATCCAAACAAGCAAGAAAGGAAGGATATCCGGTGACATGTCCCAGGGTACGACGCCGCTATGTCTACCGAGGTCCGTGAGTTTGAATACAGAAACTTTATTTCTTAAGCAATAAAACAGAGTCCACAATGGCACAAGGCAACAGACCCCTGTTCGGCAACCAAACAGACGCGTTTCGAGTCTTAGACTCTTGCTCACTGTCATGATGTTTAGATGGTATGTTCCTTAGAATAATTGCAGAGTGAGCTATCCCATAAAGGTTTCTAATTGTATTATCAGGAGTAGTATTGTATATACACACATTTTTTGCAGTGCTATTGCCATTAAATTTTATGTTTCATAATTTTTGTTAATTTTTCTAATAAAGTTTGGTTTTCTATAAGAGTATTTTTGAAGTGGTCATGCTTGTATGTTAACATCTACAGTATCTGAGTCAGGACTGTTCTAGTCTTCTGGATCTCATCAGCACAGAACAGATCTTATTTGGCTGAGGCAAAAGTAGAGCATGGAGCCTGGCTCTAGAGCCTGAAATGGCCCCTCTGTCCGAAGACATTTGCATGATAAATGATACATGGTAGTGTTGACCCTGTTGGGCTTTGTTTCAGTCATCGTTCCAACTATTATTCAATACATCTGCAAGAGTATAAGGAGTAAAGGACAGCAGGGCTCCTTAGATACTGGAATCTGGTCTATTGAGAACTAAACTGACCAAAGTTTTATTTTCCTGGTGAATTCCTTGACAACCAATCCATTATATGACTATGTTCATAAACACTTACTCAGCATTATCCTTCATGGATCATAAGAGCACTTGAGGGGTTAGTGGAAATAATGTACCAAAAAACAGCAAAACAAAAAGTCTTATGGGCTACTGCCTAATGCATTGAGCAGGAATTTAATGTGGGTTTTTTGAATTAAAAAATGTTTTTTTTTTTAAAAGAGACGGCACCACTTTTTTAGGGTCTATATCTGGTATTTCAGCTCATTCCTACTGGATGCAGCCCATAAGGAAGAATGGTGCTGTTTCTGGAAAAAAAACCAGACCATTTTTCTAATCCTAATCCTAAACCACCTCCTTAAAGGGGTGTTCCAAAACTGTTTTATCACTGCAAAAGAAAAACCCAACTCGAAAATATAACTTTTATTATTAATATACAATTAAAAATGCTGTTCCCACAAAAACCACTGACTGTTGGATGACCATCAGGCAAAAAGCAAATCCTGGAATTCCAAAGGAAGGGTCCATCCTGTATGCAATTGATGCAGTAAGTCTTCCAGATGGTTGATAATCCACAGGGAAATAACAGATGAAGACTTTAAACAGGGGGAATATAAACATAATATAAACAGTACCTACTCTTACCCTTCCTAACGACAGTGACATCGCCCCGAAAAGGGCGGCTCCACCTACAGCACTCACTATTTTAAGGACTCAAAATTATGCACCGTAGTCTCAATCAAACAAAAGGTCCCGACGGGTTTCCCCCCTCAGAAGAGAGGTTCATCAGGGGGCAATGAAAAATACAAAAAATATATCTAGGATATAAAGGTAATGCTAGATGGTAGTCAAGTCAACAACAAAAGTATAAGGTCAACCATCCAAGGCGTAGGATGACACTTGTGGCACTCAGGATGGAAATAATACCCGACAATTGTATCTAATTTCTGGCTGTTTAGTGTTCAAAAACTGCTAACAGCTTGTCAATCTTTTGGGCATGATTAGAAATAGAAAGAAAAAAAAACAACTTACCTTGTAACTCGGGCAT
>JAODAL010083000.1:0-11393 GCA_025379985.1 Phyllomedusa bahiana
CATGGGAAAAGTATGATGAAAAAAATCATTTTTATTAGTTGTAAAATATTCTCTGAAAAAGAGCTCAAACATTCTATAAACATAAAATCAATTCTATCCCGAACCAACGCGTTTGTCGCCGAGACCGACTCTACATCGGGAATTGCAATAGAAAGAATTGCCGGGAAATACAGTAATTCAAAATCGGTACGCTATTCTGATTGGTCGGCATAAACCAGCCAATCAGAATAGGAGCGACAAAGACCCATTATATTCTATGGAGTAGAATTTACCAATCAGAATAGGAGCGACAAAGAACCATTATAAGCTATGGAGGAGATATGACCAATCAGAATAGGAGCGACAAAGACCCATTATAAGCTATGGAGGAGAAGTGACCAATCAGAATAGGAGCGACAAAGACCCATTATATCCTATGGAGAAGTTTAGACTAATCAAAATCAAAGGCGGGACAGTTCAAAAGACAGTAAAAATACAGAAAAGAGCTGATTGGTTGAGCTAGCGGGGGCTTGGCTATCTCGGCCAATCAGAGCACGAGCTACTTCTCCCATTGTAGTTTATGGAGAGATCGGCGCCATGCAATCTCAGCGCTCAGCGCCGTGCGGCATGGAGTATGAATAAAAAAATCATTTTTATTAAGTTTAAATCAATTATCAGATAAAGCGCTGAAGCCTTCTCTGAAAAAAAAATCAGTTAAATCGCTAACAACGCGTTTGCCCGCCAAGCCCGGCACACATTAAGGAATTGCAATAGAGAGAATTGCGGGGAAATACAGTAATTCAAATTGTTTAAGCTCTTCTGATTGGTCGGCATAAACCAGCAAATCAAATAGGAGCGACAGTGGCCCATTCTAACCTATGGAGGAGAATTGACCATCAGAATAGGAGCGACAGGGACCCATTCTAACCAATGGAGAATATTGACCAATCAAAATCAAAAAGGCGGGACAGTTCAAAATACAGTAAAAAGGCAGAAAAGAGCTGATTGGTTGAAGCGGGGGGGGCTCGTCCAGCTTAGCCAATCAAGCACGAGCTACTTTCTCTAGAGTTCTATGGGAAAAGAAATGCAGAGCGAGCTCTGTTTGTGATTGGGCTAAGTTAAAAGAGGCGCGGTTTATCTGGACCAATGGGAGAGCGAGCGACGCTTCTATGGGTTTTCTAATGCAATCTGAAATAAAACTGTACATGTCTGAAATCAAATGATAAACTACAGAAGTTGTACCGATGTGTATATAAAGTGAAAAATAATATGGGGGTAAATAAAAAAAAAAAAATTAATTCAATAAAATCAGTTTATTTTTTTATTTTCGTTAGCCAAGGATCAATAGTATGGTGTTTAAAGAAAATAAGAAATAAACAGGGTTTTTTTGATTTAATATTTTTTTTTTCTTTACCCCCATATTATTTTTCATTTTTTATACACAAACGGGACAACTTCGTAGTCTTATCATTGCTTTCGGCCATGTACAGTTTTATTTCAGATTGCATTTGAAAACCCATAGGAGCGTCGCTCGCTCTCCCATTGGGCCAAATAACCGCGCCTCTTTTTAACTTAGCCAATCCACAGAGCTCGCTCTGAATTCTTTTCCCCCTAAAATCTATGAGAAATACTCGCGCCCCCGATTGGCTAAGCTGGACGAGCCCCCCCGTTCAACCAATCAGCCTTTTCTGCCTTTTTACTGTATTTTGAACTGTCCCGCCTTTGAATATGATTGGTCAATACTCCTCCATAGGTTAGAATGGGTCCCTGTCGCTCCTATTCTGATTGGCTGGTTTATGCCGACCAATGAGAATTAGTGTTGAGCGATTTTTATCGACAAAGTTGAAATCGGCAAGGTTTTTATGGTGATCGAAATTTCCAGATCATGCGATAATAAAGGTTAAAATCTGTGCATCATCTATTAAGATCGCGCCTTTTTCGGCGCTTCCTGTAATTTTGGCGGCCAGCAAATGAGATTACAGAATAGAGCAGGGTGAGATGTGTGTGCGACGTCATGACTGGGATGTGTATGTTGCGATTGGCTGGAAAAATCACATGACCTCGTTTTACATAGAACAGCGTTTCCTGTTTCAGCCTCAGTGTCTCTCAGCGTCTCATAGGGATAGGACCTGCGCTCTGCCTGTGGCCAAACAGCTCAGCGAAATTAGTCTATTTCTGCACAGAGAAACCTCTACTATTAGCTGTGATCCTTCCAATTTAGTTAGATTAGAGATTTGAACATTTTATGTAGTTAGCTAGAGAATTTTAAAGCACATCTACCGCTGTAAATTCAAGGCGGTGGGAGCGGGGGGGGGGGGGGGGGGGGAGGGGCCCGCGGGCGAACACAGACAAGCTCTATCTATAAAGAACACTGGATAAAGTTCACCAAGACTTAGTGTAGACATTGTAGTGGAATATCTTTATTATTTAACAGTTTGCTATTGAAATATTTCCTGGATATTGGGCAGCCTGAACTTATATTGGATACACATCACTTCTAGTAACTGAAGGTCTCTTTGTTAGCTGAAAAAATACACTTTTATTATCAGTATACATTTCATATAGGTGTTATTTTTAATTTTACCCATTACACCTGTGACTGTTGATATATCCACCTTGCAGTTAAATTTACAATCCAGCAATCTTGTAGTCATCACAGGTTGTTTGTTGCCAAAAATACCGTGTATCGTACGAAAACATCACAGTTACGTGTTTTTGACTTTTGCGCACCCAGCATTGTTCATTGACGCAGCATCTACGTAAATCTTAAAACAGCAATTCTATATTCACCACAGGTGAATTGAAAGGTGCAAAAAATACCGTTTATTATATCAAAACATAACAGTTACGTGTTTTTTGACTTTTGCACACCCAGCATTGTTCATTGACGCAGCATCTACGTAAATCTTAAAACAGCAATTCTATATTCACCACAGGTGAATTGAAAGGGGAAAAAAAAATCCCGTTTATTATACCAAAACATAACAGTTACGTGTTTTTTGACTTTTGCACACCCAGCATTGTTCATTGACGCAGCATCTACGTAAATCTTAAAACAGCAATTCTATATTCACCACAGGTAAATTGAAAGGTGCAAAAAATATCGTTTATTATACCAAAACATAACAGTTACGTGTTTTTTGACTTTTGCGCACCCAGCATTGTTCATTGACGCAGCATCTATGTAAATCTTAAAACAGCAATTCTATATTCACCACAGGTGAATTGAAAGGTGCAAAAAATATCGTTTATTATACCAAAACATAACAGTTACTTGTTTTTTGACTTTTGCACACCCAGCATTGTTCATTGACGCAGCATCTACGTAAATCTTAAAACAGCAATTCTATATTCACCACAGGTGAATTGAAAGGTGCAAAAAATACTGTGTATCATACGAAAACATAACACATACGTGTTTTTTGACTTTTGCGCACCCTGCTTTGTTCATTGACGCAGCATCCACGTAAATCTTAAAACAGCAATTCTATAGTCACCACAGGTGAATTGAAAGGTGCAAAAAATACCGTGTATTATACGAAAACATAACAATACAGACATAACAGACTCCTTTTCCCGGCACTTTTTAAATCTGGGGTCAGACAGGTTTAATGGTCATACTGCGGTCCAGGACCGGTATAGTCAATGTCCAGTGAAACTAAAATGGTGGTTGAAAGACTCCTTTTTCTGGCACTTTTTAAACTGTGGTTCAGACAGGTTTAATGGTCATTCTGCGGTACAGGACAGATATAGTTAGTGTCAGTTCAACTAAAATGGTGGTTGAAAGACTCCTTTTTGCGGCACTTTTTAAATCTGGGGTTCATGCAGGTTTGGGGCTCATGCTGCGTTCCAGGACAGGGATATTCAATGTCCAGTTCAAGTAACATGATGGTTCAAATCATACTGCCTTCTGGCACTTTTTAATTTGTGGGTGATGCAGGTTTAAGGGTCAGGCTGTGGTACAAGACAGGGATAGTGAATGGTCTGTGACTTTTTTTCTGTGACTTTTATAACCTAAGTGTGTTGCCTAAGATGTAGCACGTATCCATTTGACTGTTGTGGATGTTAATTTCAGCTTCTCCAGCCTTGTTTGGGTGTAATAATGAAGTTGTTGTTGCTCTCCCATAGACTTTAATGGTCATCGCTCATAATCGACGCTCACTATCGAAAAACCTTATCGATAGTGGCCGACTATCGACTATCGATCGATCTCGATAGCCAACTAAATCGCTCAACACTAATGAGAATAGCTTTCAGAATTTCAATTACTGTTTTTCCCGGCAATTTCCAATATCCTAATTCTTGATATTGCGCCGTTCTAGATTTTTGAAAAGTGATTTTTTTTTATTATTTTTTATTTTTGAGGTTTGAGCTCTTTTCTGAGAATATTTTCCGCCTTTATAAAGGCGATTTTTTTGGAATCCTACTCCATGCCGCACGGAGCGGAACGACAAGATTTCTGTTGCGATCTTCTATGCTTCCTCGCATGTTCCGTTCTTGCTTCACTTCGTCTCCGCCGGAGCATTTAGACCAAAATAAACTAGGTCTGACTTTCGGAGCTGCAGAGCGCTGCATTGCGCCGCACTTTGGCGAGCCGCGATTGTACATGCCTCGGAGTTTTCGAGCGCGCCGCATCCCGCCCCGGAACGCCTACACCGCGCCCACACCGCGCCCATTGCCCGCCCCTTCATGCGGGGCGCAGCTGAAAGTGGCGAACGCTGCGCCTAACACCGCATCCCTGCATCCGACAGGGGGATTCGGGCTGGGAGGCGCAGGTTACTCCAAAACACAGGCGAAAAGCCTGATCATACATGTCGCCCTCTATGTATTTTACTGAATATATAAGCACAAACAGGCTTAATTAACTTTCGGATATGAATTATGCTACAGAATTTCTTCTGTAGCGATGAAAGACAAAGTTTCTTTTACTGAGTACAACTGCAGAAAAATACTTAGTTAACCCTTGGATGTAAATTGCGCAAAAGAATTGAGCAGCTAAAAACTACCAGGTTTGTAGCGTGTTACAATGGCGTGTATTTTACTCTACACAACAAGAGAAAAACTTGTAATTAACCTTCGCTTGTGAATTATGGTACAGGAAAAATGTTTTTTTGGCGATGAAATAAACGTTTTCTTTTAGTCACCACAGCAGCAGAACAACGCTTAATTAACCCCTGGATGTAAATTGCGCGAAACAATTGAGCAACCACAAACTACCAGCTTTGTAGCGTGTTACAATGGTGTGTTTTTTTATGCTACACAAAAAGAGGAAAACTTGTAATTAACCTTCGCTTGTGAATTATGCTACAGGAAAAATTTATTTTTTGCCGGTGAAAAATATGGTTTATTTTAGTCACCACAACAGCAGAACAACGCTTAATTAACCCCTGGATGTAAATTGCGCCAAACAATTGAGAAACCTCAAACTACCAGCTTTGTAGCGTGTTACAATGGCATGTTTTTTATGCTACACAACAAGAGGAAAACTTGTAATTAAACTTCACTTGTGAATTATGCTACAGGAAAAATGTCTTTTTGGCGGTGAAATAAACGTTTTCTTTTAGTCACCACAGCAGCAGAACAACGCTTAATTAACCTCTGGATGTAAATTGCGCCAAACAATTGAGCAACCACAAACTACCAGCTTTGTAGCGGGTTACGATGGCATGTTTTTTACGCTACACAACAAGAGTAAAACTTGCAATTAACCTTCGCTTGTGAATTATGCTACAGGAAAAATTTATTTTTTTGGCGGTGAAAAAGACGGTTTATTTTAGTCAACACAACAGCAGAACAACGCTTAATTAACCCCTGGATGTAAATTGCGCCAAACAATTGAGCAACCACAAACTACCAGCTTTGTAGCGTGTTACGATGCTGTGTTTTTTACGCTACACAACAAGAGGAAAACTTGTAATTAACCTTCGCTTGTGAATTATGCTACAGGAAAAATGTCTTTTTTGGCGGTGACATAATAGGTTTCTTTTAGTACCACCACGCAGCAAACAACGCTTAATTAACCCCTGATGTAAATTAACGCAAAAGAATTGAGCAACCAAAAACTATGACTTTGTAGTCGTGTTACAATGGCGTGTTTTTTTACGCTACACAACAAGAGGAAAACTTGTAATTAACCTTCGCTTGTGAATTATGCTACAGGAAAATGTATTTTTTGGCGGTGAAAATAATAGGTTTCTTTTAGTCACCACAGCAGCAACAACCTTAATTAACCCCTGGATGAAAATTGCGCAAAAGAATTAGCACCAAAAATGAAGTGGTATTTGTATTGTAAAAACGCTGTTTCTTTAAATGAAACAACAGAACAGGATTAGATCACCCTTGGATATTCAATGTGCTTTGAACAGATGGCATTAAAATGTATATGCAGCTGCACTGGACACACACTGGACTTCAGATCCAATACCCCAAAAAAATCAGAAATAGAACGTTAAGAGAAGCAGTCCTGAGACAAGCTAGACACCCCCCAAAAATCGCTGTATAAAAATGAGTTCTTTAGCATCAGCCATTATAAGCAGCCGCTGCAGCACCTTCCCTAATCAGTACAGTGAGAGCGGTATGAGCTCCCAGCGTCGCGCCCAGACTTTTATAGTGCGGTGACGTCACAGAATCCCGCCGGTCTCTGATTGGCTTTATCTCTGATATGTCATGTAGGCTATGCCCTTCTTCCTCCCAGAGTTCTTTGCCCCATGTAACGCCATGTGCTCGCAGCCATTTTATCAATCAAAAGCACACTTTGTTCACCCAAAGTACCCCAAAGTTTGACCGTTCAGAATCGAAGTTTTCCTGAAATTCTAAACGAATTTCACTTCGTTAGAATCTATTCGCCCATCTCTAATTGTTATATTTATTGTTATATTTATAAGTATGTGTATAACTAAATAAAGCTATACATATATTTATTTGGTTATATTTTTTTGGTTTTGATGCTACTGCTGTTGATGTTTTACATGATGTTCTGCACTAGAACATTATTTATAATTTTTGTATGAACCCATAACTGTTTTGACAGTGGCTCAGTGGTTAACATTGCTGCCTTGCTGCATTAAAGAGGTATTCCAATTTCATTGATTAACTTAGACATGTGGGCAAAGTTAAATACACTGACAAGCAAAAGTGTAGCCATGTTTTGAACTTTTGACTTTCAGACTCCACATCTCACCATCCACTACAGTTTTGTACGTGAGGCTACCATCGTTTTATTGAAAATTATCTTAGCTATCTCATACATAAATTTGATTTACAACTATTAAGCATGTGTTTAATTATGCAGATTCTTGTCATGTAACTGCACTGTTAATGTTTTGCTCCTGGTGGTGGAACAAGCTTTTTCATCTTGTATACTACAAATTCTAAACTGTTCTCACATTCCCTAATAGCTCAGTGTGTAGCCATGAAGAAGACTTCCCAAGAGAAGAGAAACAGCATCATCCAGCTAATCAATAGTGGTCTCTTAGCCAAAAAAAGTTACAAACTGCATTATAGGAGTACCCTGACAGCTGGAAGAATATAAAATGGAGTCTGTCCACTTAAAAGCCATAAGGTGGACATCTAGGCAACTGGAACTGTCAAGTTCCGTGGAAAAAGCCTGACGATATGGGGTTGTTTCACAGCCAAAGGCATTGGATAATTGACCAGAATTGATGGTGATCTCAATGCTGAACTATTCCTAGTAGGGAGAAGACCCAATGCAAGCGACGACAATCTCTGTACAACACTGAGAAATAATTTGGTGTGTCCAAATAAATACTTATTATGGTTCCCTTTTGTGTTTTGATCACTTCTTAAAATATCCTTCTAACATGTCCAGTGCCAGTGGAGACAAATGTTCTGAATTTCTTGTAGTGATCTCTCTTATCATGTGACCAAAACAGTCAAATAACTTTTCTTATGCTAGAAGTGGCTCATTCTTATCAGGATATTAAAAGCTGTATAGTTAGATTTTGCAAAATGTAATAGAGAAATGTCATATTTAATTGAGGGTCAAACTTCAATTCTTTATTACATTAAGTAATACGTATAAACACACACACAAACAGTACATACAGTATCTAAAAACAGTTAATAGTTACACATAAGGAACATATTCAGCAGCTCATGATACTTGCATATTTCACTCTCTGCTGAGATGTACGGCAGTGTAAGGCACACAGTAATCCAAATAGAAGAAAGAATCCACTGATATATGAATCAAAAATACTTGTGTAACGGAGATGGAGAAGTGGAATATCTGAACTACTGCAAGTGGTGTTATAAGCCACGCTAGGGAGTGAAATCTAAGGAGGTGTTAACCAGGTGCCTACCAGATGGCTACCCCTGATGTGAATTGCTTGCGGTGGCAACTGAGGTGTAGCATGGTCCTGAATTGTCAGGTGAGCTTGAAGTCGGGGACAGGCAGGAAGGTCAGGACAGGCAGCAAAGATTTGTGGTCAAGGAATGGAGGCAGCAGGTATGGTACACGGTATAGGAAAGACACAACTAGGGAATGCTTTCTCATAAGACACAAGGTACTATTGATCCATCAGTGGTAAAAAGGAAGGGTTGGGTTAAATAGGGTCAGTGCCCATCATGTGGGTCACAGTGCCACCCGCCATGGAGGGGATATGAATGCACCTGCAGCCCGCAGTGTGGGTAACGGGGGCACCTGTAACAACTTGTAGCTCTAAAGAACTTTCAAACAGGAATGAATAAAGGCATATTTTCTTCTACTTTGATACAAAATGTACCAGGAGTACCAGAAAAACCCAGGTTACTATCAGAAATAGATCATGCAATGTAATAATCTGGTGCCTGTTGATACAGATAATATGATAAGTTTATTTAAAAATCTTGAAAATAAATTTCTTATCTGAAACACAGCATCAAATTTATGCTGTATTCCTGAATGTATATGTTACAGAACAACTTGTCCCATGGGGTCTGAAGGTCAATCTAATTCCTACCTTCCATCAAGATTTATATTTCTCCAACCAGTGGAAGGAGAGAAAACACACTTGTTCTTTAGAAGGAGCACAATAAATCTGGTACTCAATGAAGATATTGACATCATCAAAAAAAAACTAGATGATTACCAGCAACATAAAGAATTTAACAAAATCGAGCAATAGTTAAGTAGAAAAGCATCTCAATATGAATTAGACATTTTTGTTGCAAAAAAGTAAACTAGAAAGAGATAGAATGGATAAAGCTACCGGCCAATATTTTACCCCATAGAAAATACCGCAGCGTCTTACATAACCTCGTGCCTGGGTCCTAAACACATGGGTTAAGAAATTCTCCCTTCTCTCAAAAATATAGTCCTGACAATACTTTCTATACTCCTGTTCATACTAACACTTTTGTACGTTCCAAAAAACAAAATTACAATAAATCAGTGCACCCATTCCCGAATGGGAAACACATCACAGAGGCACGTAATGGCGACGCTTCCATTCTAATCCAAAAATACGAAAGCTGCCAATGGGTAAATAAATTTTCTTTAATTTTTTGAAGTGCTGCCTTCCACATTTTTGGCTTATTATTGCTTGACTTTGGTCCAGGTCTGATTGGCGTGCACTCTGTCTCATTTTTTCCATGGTTGCTGCTGATACATTACTATTAGTGATGCTTCCATTCTGTCACTGACAATAATCGATCATGTCCTGGAACATATATCCAATCACCTAAAACTCCTAGCTAAGCGAGAAATGTTTTGGATTTATCAGTTACAGAGTCTTAGCCCCTATGGGCTAAATGAATCCAACAAATTAATATACAAATCAAGAAAGCTGACCTGATACAACCATTCAGTCAATCAATCAAATAATCTCCAAAATTTTAGACTCCATGCAATCCGGTCTTGATACACATCTTTCCAAAATACTACTATCCCAGATTGTTGGACTTGCATTCTCACATCCTGTATCTATAAAACATTGGGGCTATGCAAAGACCCCACTTTGTGATCCCAAACGAAAGTGATCATCCACTTCACCAAAATCCATTTGCCAGAATAAGTAAACCTTGCGCTTAGCAAACCTTCCAAGTTATACTTATCCACATTCCCTCATGTTAATTTTCTTAGCAACCTAGAGGGTACTCTACGTATAATCCTCTGTTAGGTCACCATCTTCTGACCCTACATTCACAGCTCCGTCCATTCTCTATGGAGAGTTTTTTTTCTCTTATTTTCACCTCTTCCACAGCAGCAAACGCATAAAGCAGCTTCTTATCCTTCTTCATCATCCATACTACTAACACCAAACATTCCATTCACAAATTCCCCTGACACTGACAATAAGTAATCAGCTGATCATACATATAGAGTCATCCTATCCTTCACCATCCCCGGATGCATTTTAACACATCTTCAGTAACCAAACTAGCAGTTTTTGACCTCTAGTGGTCAAAATAATTAATACAACTAGTACAGTTATTCATTCATTCATTCATTTGCACACAATGATTGTTTTTAAACCGTAATGTTTGCAAGATTTGTAATTTTATGCTCAATTTTATTTTCCCTATAACATTGTATCTTGTCCAGTGTATATGCTACATTTTAATTAGTTTTTTGCTATGTACCCATTTTACTACACATTGCATTTACACATGCACATGCACATTTGGCGGTTAGATCCAGAACATATAATTGTGTACTCATTCATGGAACTGATGAAGTGTCGCTTAAACACGAAATGCGTTTTCCAACAAAATAATAAAAAAAGTTGATCTATATTCTCGGAAGTCCAGCGCAGTTTTTGAGTTGGTATTTGCAAGAGGCAGATTAAATTCTAACTCTGCACAACATAATGATCTGGTGCTAGGGCAGATGTGGGCAGCTAATTTTAGGGTGAGGACGGACCAACATTGTTGGACATTTCCCTCTTAGTAGTATTAACTCACTGCTATTACTTTTAAGTACATTGGGTGGTAGCAAAAAGATTAGGGGAACTTGTATCACAATTTTTATTTCTTGATTTGCTTATGTATAACAAATTTTCTCCTAGACTAAAGTTCAACTTGTGGCTCACATTAAATAATCCTGTCCCACATATACTATAGTAGGTTCTGGGTTTTCTGTAAGTAACCTTCTGTTGATATTAGTGCTTAAGATAATGAGCACTGAATTTGTAATTTACATCATTCATACCCACTTTCTTCAAAAAAAATTGGGTACCAACTTTTTGTTTTTTTTTTCTTTGCATTTAAGATTCAACAGGCTTTTACATGTAAATATGTTAATTTAGAAGCACAGCATGTCCTGGAAAAAAACAAGTAGACATATTGTGACCTATAACAACAGGGCCTAGACTGAACAAGATTCAAATATAGACAAATGGACATTTTCAGGAATGGTGTGGAGTGAAACCAGAACATTTTATGTTCATCTTGAAATTTCAACCAAAATCCAAAAT